>PVKC010040328.1:0-12361 GCA_004027635.1 Crocidura indochinensis | reverse complement strand
AAAAAAAAAAAAAAAAGAAATGAGCAAACAAAGGGCCAGCCAGAGTGGTGGCACAAGCGGTAAGGCATCTGCCTTGCCCGTGCTAGCCTAGGATGAACCGAGGTTCCATCTCCCGGCATCCCATATGTTCCCCAAACCAGGAGTGATTTCTGAGTACATAGCCAGGACTCTTATCCCCTGAGTGTCACCAGATGTGGCCCAAAAACAAAAATAAAACAAAAAAAGAAATTAGCAAACAAAACAAGAATCTTGAGCATCCAGTAATTTGAATAGGAAAATAACAAAAGAGAAAGGCTCAAATGGCCAACAAATGTATAAGATGTTCAGACTTGTGGAAGAAAATGCTAATTTTTCAAGACTGCTTTCCACATCAGTACAGGGGAAAAAATGAAATAGACTTGTCCCATTAGAGAAATGGATTAAATATAGTGGATTTATACAGAAGTAGAATACTATATATTAGGAGTTGGAAGTTAAATACTAATGTTCACCATTTAGTGGAAAGTTGAAGCAATAAAATAAATGTGTAGCACTGGGGCCGGCGCAGTGACACTAGAGGTAAAGTGTCTGCCTTGCCAGCGCTAGCCTAGGACGGACCGTGGTTCGATTCCCCCGGCATCCCATATGGTCCCCCAAGCCAGGAGTGACTTCTGAGCACATAACCAGGAGTAACCCCTGATCGTTACCACGTGTGACCCAAAAAACAAAAACAAAAAAAATGTGTCCCTAACTGGAATTATTGTGAATCATCTTAATTCTGACAGACATAAAATGAACATGAACCTCACATGAAAGGTGCAGTCCTTCACAAACCTGTGCCCATTTCATACTCTATCCATTAGTTTCAGTGTACCTCAAACATGCTATAAATTGGGAACTTCCCTCAACCATCTTGGGGTTAGTAATTTTCCAGAAAAAGCTGAAGCATTATACTCAAAATTAGACTTCTATAAAAGATAAGGTCCAAGACTGTCAAATTATGAAAATTATGAAACGCATAAATTTAATATTTGGAAGCAGAGATGGGGTATGCAAGTCTTCTATGTGTCCTCCCTTGTAACACTCGGAACTCACCCACCCCAATATCAATGTATTCACTGACTTGCAAATTCCACAGAACACTGATGTGGATTCACATTTGTTATTGCTTTGTTGCATATTTAATGAGTCATTGATTAGATGCCCTTAATCTACAGCCTAGTCTCCTCCTCTAAGGTCAACAGTCCTCAAGTTGGGTAACTTATCACACGGGTGAAGCTATCTAAGGGCACACAATGAGTCACCTCATTAGAGTAACAAAGACATTCCAGCACTCAGGAAATTCTATCAGAGATCTGTGCCAGGAATCAGGGACAAACACCAACTACATTACTATAAATACATTATAATACATTATTAGGGACCAGAGAGATAGTACAGCAGTAGAGCATTTGCCTTGCAAGTGACTGACCCAAGAACCAGTGGTTCAAATCCCAGCATCCCATATGATCCCCCATTCCTGCCAGGAGCAATTTGAGCAGAGAGCCAGGAATAAGCCCTGAGCGCCACTGGGTATGGCCCAAAAACAAAACAAAAAATATTATTTGCTTACAAAAGACAAAAGAGGAAAGGTAAACATTAGAGTTTAAAACTGGACAGAGATTTACCAATTGTCCTGTAGAAAAATAAACTGTGATAAAGATTTTTTTTAATTTTATTAAAGCACCATGACTTACTTGTATTTGGGATTTAGACATAGAATGTTCCAGCACCAATCCCACCACCAGTGTCAACTTCCCTTCCAACACTTTTCCTAGGTTCCTAGGTACCCCCAACCTCTTACCGTTATAGGCAAATTTATTATTACATTTTTATCTATTTAAACACTGTGATTTACATAGTTGCTTGCAATATGACTTTCTGGTATTCCTGTTCCATTACCATTCCCACCACCATTGTAAGACTCCCTCCACTATTGTTTTCGGATTCCCACCCACCCCCAAGCCTGCTCCCTTGGCAAGCATGACATAATTTATATTGTTAATTTACAACAATGATAATGGAATTATTGAAAACTTCAGCAAAAGAAAAATTATGAAAACATATCTAACAGTGTATATTCACTGTCTAAAGGTTTACTAACCTGCATGTTGTTAGTTGATCATTCTGTGTTATTGGTTTTCTTTGCTAATTTTAGGTAGCTTTTATGTTACTTTAACATCTAATTTAGTGTGTTTCTTCTGGATTATCAGTATTGAAAATTTTGGGAATGTCATGTGGTTGTGTATGCAGCCATTGCGCTCCAGGAATTCCAAGTTCTGTAACTGACATGATGATGGCTGTGGGACATATCTGTGGCTGCCAGGGCTTCTAGAAGTCCAGAAGAGCAGAGAGAGGCTGGCCACCTTCATTCCGAGAAGACCCTAGGGCCTAGAGCCTCAGCCTAAATACCACATACTTGCAGTTTTGGTCAGTGAAGCATCTCTGTAGAGATCAGTGGGGAAATGATGAAGTTGGGCCAATTGTGTGGCAGTAGTCAATAGTTGCCAAGACTTCCCATCTGCCTCTCCCCCCTCCATTTCTTTCCTTCTTTGTCCACCTCTTCCCTACACACTGGGATTAAGAGTAATCTCACCCGGAGAGATAGCACAGCGACATTTGCCTTGCAAGCAGCTGATCCAGGACCAAAGCTGATTGGTTCGAATCCCGGTGTCCCATATGGTCCCCCGTGCCTGCCAGGAGCTATTTCTGAGCAAACAGCCAGGAGTAACCCCTGAGCACGGCCGGGTGTGCCCCCCCCCCAAAAAAGAGTAATCTTAGCATGCCCCCATTTCAAATATAGCATTCCATCATCCAGTTATTCTGTATACAACATATAAGTGAGATCATCCTGTGTTTATCCTTCTGGCTTACTTAATTTAAAAATATCTTCTGGGGCTGGAGAGATAACACAGTAGTAAGGCATTTGACTTGCACGCAGCCAACCTGAAATGGACCCAGTTTAATTCCTGGCATCCCATTTTGTCCCCAAGCCTGCCAGGGGCGATTTCTGAGTGCACAACCAGGAATAACCCCTGAGTGTCTCTGGGTGAACCCAAACAAATCAATGAATCAATCAATAAAGTTTAAAAAGATGTTCAAGAAATAAATATATCTTCCAGTTCCATCCATCTCGCAACAAATTGCATGATCTTACTGTTCTTTGCAGCTATAAAGTACTCCAGTTCTGTAGTATTGTGTATATATACCACAACTTTATGATTCATTTCATAAGCAAATCTATGTATATAGGTAAATTTTGATGGATTATGGCTATGATGCTCAATGCTGTTTCAATACTTTTTTACAAATAAAAAAAAGTTTTAACAAAAGAAACTTAGAGATCCAGAAATGAACACTAGGATTATAAATGGGATTTTTTTTCCATTTTATTGCCCTGTGACAGATTAGTATGCTAAAATAAGGTTATAGACAAATACATACATAATAACCAGAATAATTTTCTAATATTCCAATGTTCGAAATGCCAGCATATTTTTATGTATAAATATGATGCATGGGGCCAGAGAGAAAGCACAGTGGTAGGGCATTTGCCTTGCACATGGCCAACCCAAAACTGACCCAGGTTTGATTCCCGGCACCCACATGGTCCTCCCAGCCTGCCAGGAGCGATTTCTAAGCACAGAGCCAGGAGTAACCCCTGAGCGCCACCAGGTGTGCTCCCCACAAAAGAAACATGAAACATTTTAAGTGGCTTAATCTCAGTGTCTGCTTAAACTCCTAGATTATTGCTGAGAACTCCTCTTAATCTTTTTTTTTTCAATCTTCTTTTGTATGTTTCCCCCAGAAGCAGCTGTCAGCATCCTTATCTCAAGCAATGTGTCTAGTAAAGTGCTTTGTTCATCTTAACATATATTTAACATATTCATTGCCTACATCCAACATGTTCAGTTGTAAGACTGAAATAATCCCTTTGTTATTCTCTTCCCCTCTATTTTTTTTTTTTTTTTTTTTTGGTTTTTGGGTCACACCCGGCAGTGCTCAGGGGTTACTCCTGGCTCCATGCTCAGAAATTGCTCCTGGCAGGCACGGGGGACCATATGGAGCACCGGGATTCGAACCAATGACCTTTTGCATGAAAGGCAAACGCCTTACCTCCATGCTATCTCCCAGGCCCCAATTCCCCTCTATTTCTTTTTGGATATGTGTATTCAATTCATCTGTTTGATTGTGAAGTAGACATTTAGGTAGAGACACTGCTGGTAAGTAATATCAGAAAGTCATGAAACCAAGAAATTTTTGGAGAGGGGCCAGAGTGATAATACCTTAGGTGGGATGCTTGTCTTGTACATAGGACCAACCTCAGTTCAATTTTCAGTGTCCCACACTGTCCCTAGAATGCCATCAAGAGTAATACCTGAGTGCAGAGCCAGAAGTAACCCTTGAACACCATGGGTGTGAACCTCCCAAAATATTTGGACAAAAGAAAAATGGCTATTTATACTTCCCAGTTATCGCCAGTCCAGACTGATACCTCTGTGCATTTTCAGAAGGAGTAGAAGGGTAAGATTTCCCTTTCTGTTTGAACTACAACAGCCCAACATCACACCTTATACTCTCCAACAGGAACTGCCCGAGATACCAATAAAATCAAATAATACTGTGCAGTTAAATCCTCTCAGGTGAGATCCTACTGTGTGGCTGACATCTCTGCATCTTTTCCAATGAAAACAGATTGGGCCAAGCCTTCTCACACCCACACCAACACCAGAAAACCCAGCAGCACTGTAACAGGAAAACAGCCCAGCTCCTCCACCTAGCTCCAAAAGAAAATAATCGTTGCCAATACTTTCCAAGTAATCTGGTCTTGGATGATACCTCTGTGGCATTCTCTTTAAAGGGTGTGGGGTGGGCACAGATTCCCCTTTCTGCATGAATGACAGTAGCCCAACACCATCCCTATACCTTTGAACAGAAACAGTCCAATTCTGCGATTTAATCTTATCAAACTTCCAAGCTACCAAATTAGTTTTAGGTTTATCCTGCACTACAGGGCTATGAGAAAATCTAGTATCTTACAATAATGTCAGCCCAATAATATTACAGGAAATCCAATGGTAAAATTACATAGAAATCACCAACAGTAATAATTGCTCAGCTAGCACCAACTACAGACCAGTAAATCCTTAGACACTGGTTTTACTAACATCATGGAGAGGTATAACAATCATTTCAAATTGACCTATATTGATCTAAGTTTTAATTATTCCATTTACTTTTGTGTTACAACAAGCAATATAAAGTAAATTTGTATCTCCATTTGTGGTGGGTGGGAAATTGGGGACACTGGTGAAGGGAAGGTCACATTTGGTGGGATTGCTGTTTGAACATCTATTGCCTAAAAGACTGTATTATGAACAACTTGCATGTGGACGGACCCGGTTCAATTCCTGGCATTCCATATGGTCCCCTGAGCCTGCCAGGGGCGATTTCTGAGAACAGAACCAGAAGTAACCTCTGAGCACTGCCAGGAGTAGCCCCCCAGAAAAAGTGTTTAGAGAGACAGAGCCTTGGGTGCAGAGCCAGGAGTAAGCCCTGAGCTCTGCCAGGTGTAGCAAAAAAAAAAAAAAATGCAAAAGATATTTGAGATGCTGAGCAATAGTATAGCAGGTAGAGCTTTTGCTTTGCATGTGCCCAACTGGGATTCAATCTTGGGCAACTCATATAGTCTCCTGATTACCTCCAGTAACAGTAACTCCTGAGTGCAGAGTCAGGTATAACCCCTGAACATCAGGTGTGGCATAAAAAAAAAGTTATTTGGGGGGCCGGAGAGATAGTATGGAGGTAGGGCATTTGCCTCGCATGCAGGAGGATAGTGGTTTGAACCCCAGCATCCCATATGGTCCCCCAAACCTGCCAGGAGCGATTTCTGAGCATAGAACCACGAGTAACTGAGTGCTGCCAGCTGTGACCCAAAAACAAAAAAATAAAATAAAATAAAAAGTTATTTGGGGCAGCTAGAGAGAAAGCTTTGACTTTGGCTGTGGTGGCTGAAGCTCTGGTTTGAATCACCAGCATTACATATGTGTAAAGTCACCCCACACACGGTATCTTCAGCCCCAGTGTGAATCAGAGTCAAACAAAAAACAATCCAGACCACGGTGAGGATGAAACAGGTGTAGCCTGGCAGTCTTCTACCTAGTATGTAGGTTCTGCTGCCTGCCAGAACTGCAGTTTTTATTGAGTACAGGGATGACCCTAGGTGGGACAGTAAACCCACCCAGGTTTACAAGTAAAACCATCTTTGTTTTGGATGAAACCAAGCTGTAAACAAACTGATACAAAGAAACCAGGGACAAACATAGTTTTAGGTAAAATACGGTGTAACCCAACACATAGGGTCCCTTGAGCACTGCCAGGAATCACTCCTAAACAGAGTCAGGAATAGCCACTGAGCACTGCCAGGGGTCACTCCTCAGTACTCATGGATGTGGCGCAAAAGCAAACAAATTATGCTGTCAGTTCAACTCATACCAGTTCAAGACCTCCTCTGGAGGCAGTTCACGGGCAGGAACCAAGACCCTGATCGGAATCAGAATGAAAAGACCACTCGAATTCAGAGTTCTGTTTCTTGGCATTGCCCTAGCAACTGGCTCTAAGCAACTCAGAAAAGATACATCTCTACTATGGCAGTTGGACTTAGACAAGCCCCTTGGTTACCCTTACTATAATGACTGTTGAACCTGGACATGCCCCATGGGTACATTCCATAGACACACCTCCTTGTCATGCCAGTATAAAAGGAGAAACTTGGAGGGTTTTTTTTTTTTTTTTTTTGGCGTGTGGGCAGAATACTGATCAGAGCAGTGCCTGCTGGCTCGCAGAGGGGCCAGAGATAACCATTGGAGAAATGCTGCCTGCTTTCTATCTATTTTCTATTCTATCTTCTTTGACCTCAGGTCTCTCTAGGCTACCTCTGACTGGTGAATTTCCATCTAATTCTCTCCCTCTCTGCAAATTCTACCACTTACCCCACAGTAATTCAGGTTGTTTTTTTTTTTTTTCCCCTTTCTGAAGAAGGGATTGTTCTTTCTTGGATTTGTCTCATTTCTTTTACTAAAAGTATTATTCCCCTGTCTTAAATTCCTTTCTGCAAGAAAAATTAAGAACCTGGAACTCCAGTGGAGGTTGAGACTGTCCGTTTAACTATGAAGAATATCACCTTGCTTAAGCCTAAAAATCAGGGTACTAGGAACTTGCTTCTATTACAGCACACACAGGTTCTTGATTTCAAGCAGCCAAAATTGGAGCAGGTCACTAGAGACAAAATAGTGTGATCCAGAAATTATTTTTGTCATTGTTTTTTGTTTTTGTTTTTTGTTTGGGGGGCACACTTGGCGGCACTCAGAGTTACTCCTGACTCAGTGCTCAGAAATCACTCCTGGCAGGCTTGGGGAACCATATGGGATGCTGGGGATCAACCTGGGTTTGTCCCAAGTTGGCTACAGGCAAGGCAAATGCACTACTGCCGTGCTATCTCCGGCCCCCAGAAATGATTTTTTGGGGGGTTTTTGGGCCACACCCAGTGACACTCATGGGTTACTCCTGGCTATGCGCTCAGAAGTCCCTCCTGGCTTGGGGGACCATATGGGAAACCGGGGGATCGAACCTCGGTCCGTCCTAGTGCAGGCAAGGCAGGCACCTTACCTCCAGCGCCACCGCCCAGCCCCCAGAAATGATTTTTTAAGACAGAGAAAAGCAATTGAAAAGAGGGGATTTGGGAGCAGAACAGTAGTATAGTGGGTACTTGTATATGCACCTTTTATACAATCCACGTTTGATTCCTCAACATCCATATGGTCCTCTGAGTACCGCCAGGAGTGAATCCTGAGAGCAGAACCAGCATCGACTAGTATAGACCCAAAACAAAAATAAAAGAAAAAAGGAAGGAAAAAACTTGAAAAGGGCCTGAGCCCACTGTGTGTGTGTCTGTGTGTGTGTGTATTCTAAATAGGATTACCTTCCTTTTTTATAGCACCTGAACTAAGATGGGTGAGCACATTTCATTTTTCATTCGGTTTAAAGTTAAGCTCAGGAGAAAGTGGAAACGTTGGGGGTAAAAGAAAGAGCAGGGTGTAAGGAACTGTAGTCAGGGCCTTGGCTTTCTCAAGGGGAAGAGCCTTGAATCCTGGATGCTCTTTTCAAATTTTCTCACAACCTTTATATTTGAGGAAGATGGGTAGTTGGGGGAGAAGGGATAGGGAGGCTGGCAATGAGTTCTTGGGACAATAAAACTGAGATGGGATTTGAAGAAGTCGTAGTGAGCCTTATAGCTAGGCTGAAAGCATTATTGGCAGGACCCATTTTGTGGACACAGGAACTGAGAACTCATAAGACTTTTATCTGGTGCCAGCACAGTTTTAGAGAATGCTGAACACCCTCTGAGAGAAGCTCCAGCTGGAACAAAGGGTTCTGGAGAAGAACCATCTAAAGTTTCAAACTCAGGGCTGGAGCAACAGTACACCCTTAAAAAATCTCACCCACCTAAAAAGATATCCAAAGAAATCACATAATGAGATGACTTTGGATGGGAAATAGTGGCATGTAATGGGAAACCCATTGGCAGGAAGTTGACTCTTTGCCTCCTCACTTATACCCAGATAGGTGGCAAGGCAGCAGAGATCTCATCCTCGTGCACATGGCCTTGACTGGAGACTGAGGAAAGTGCTGATGACAGGGAACCACTGGGATGCCATCTTAGAAGCCCAGTGATGCCACACAAAGCAGCAAATGCTAGCATGGGGCAATGGTGACAGGACTCCAGCTGCAGATTCCAGATCTGGAATGCATACACTGGGTTGAGAATGACTTAGGAAAACGACCAGGCCATTGTACACTTTGAATCAAGCAGACAGGGCAAGTAGATGGTGAGTGACCTCATGTAACAGGGATCTAGACCCTTGACTTGGTAAGCATCTGCTATTTGTATGCAAAATTTGAATACAAGTCTCAAGAACTCACATACACAGGAATAAATTCACATTCCTGCTATCATCTTGGTGATATTCTTGGAAAATCTAATTGTAGGGTTCCTTTCCTGTCTGTAATAAAATAATCATGTTTTAAACTAATTGTCCATTCAGTTCATGACATTTATTATCTATTTTTCTGATCATGTTCCTAAGACAAAAGTAGATTTATTTCTTAGCTCTAGGTTCTTGAGAATTGTGTCAAATATTTGCACACCGGGCCAGAGCAGATAGGACATTTGTCTTGCATGTTGCAGACCCGAACCCTAGATGGTTCCCCAAATACCACCAGGAGTAATTTATCAGCACAAAACCAGGAGTAAATCCTGAGCACTACCATGTGTGCCCTGCCCCCCAAAAGATCTGCATACAAAACTCAGATGCTTAGGAAATTAAAATCTGCTGTACAGTTCTGGTAGATGACTAGGATCCTCCCCAGTGTCCAGGCTTCACCATTTGCCTGAGTACCAAGTTGTTCGTCCAGATTACTGCTTGTCCCTACACCTTTCTCTGTTCAATGAAAGGCTCCTGGTCTGCAACTTTGTCATTTTGTCTCTTTGCTGGGACTTGCTGCTCTATATAACCTGCCATTGGGCTTCTCTAGGACTGTATTCCAGTGGCTCTCTGTCCCCTCAGCTCTCCTTAAGCCATGGCCACATGCATGTAGTCAGAGTCTTTGCTATCCTGCCTTCTGAAGACAGTTGCCTGACTGGGTTTTCCTTTTATCTCTTGCTATCTTCTACCCCCGGCTATCCTATTACCTTTTCTTGATTTAGGGTTTTTTGTTTGTTTTATTTGTTTTGGGTCATATCCAGCAGTGCTCAGGGGCTACTCCTAGATCTGTGCTCAGAAATTACTGCTGGCAGGCTCCGGGGACCATATGGGATGCCAGGAATTGAACCTGGGTCTGTCCCAGGTTGGCTGTGTGCAAGGCAACTAGCACAATGCCATAGCACTGTGCTAGGCCCCACCATTACCTATTTTAACTAAACTCATTTGGAGAGTGGGAAAAAAAATTTATTTTTTATTTTTGTGCCACATCTGGTGGTGCTCAGGGCTTATTCCTGACTCTGTACTCCTGGCAGGCTCAGGGGACCATATGGGATGTTGGGAATCAAACCCAGCTCTATCCTGGGTTGGCCACGTGCAAGGCAAACTCCCTACTATGTACTATCTCTCCGGCCCTATGGAGGGCAAAATTTTAAATGCCCAATTAAATGAGCTTATTTACCTGGTGCCCCTTCCTCCCACTCCTACCATAACAGTGTCAACATTAATTCATATACCAGCGTGTTCCTCAGCATCCACAGTTTGGAGCTATGGATGTTATTTTCCATGAAGGGTCCTCTTAGCAATGTTAATATGTGGACAGACACATGCCATAGCCACCGCCATATCAGTTCACCAGCCAGTCCATGGACTCATTTATTCTCAAAAGAGAAGCAAGCCAACCTGTGAAAATCTGTGGGTACACAGGTCTTGCAGCTGAAACCTTTGGGGATATTGGGCTGGAGGTGCCACAGGCCAAATCCCTGCCCTATTAAAGCCTGGGCAACTGCATACACACCCTACAATCACTGTCATGGCAATGACCCACTTCACAGCTGTTTTACTGACCTCTGTAGAAACACTTGTCGAAATCTCCAGGTATGCTGGTTTGGGGGCTGAGAACTCTGGGGTCTTCCCAGAATGAGGGTGGGCAGCCCTCTATACGCTGGAAACCCTGGCAGCTGCAGAACATCCCACAGCTGCTGCTATGTCAACTCATGTCCAGCTTCACAGATCCTGGAATTCCTGGAGTGTGGGCTACATATGTGGCTGTGTGACATATACAAATTATTTAATACACCCCAGAAGGAAAGCACCAAATTAAATGTTAAAGTAGCATAGAAGCCACCTAAGCAATAACATTGAATGATCAATTAGCAACAAACAGCTTAGTAAACCTTGAGACAATGACTTAATGACCCGTTTGTGATTTAACAATTTTAAATATTTTTCTTTTACTGAGGCTCTTTTTTATAATTTCATTACTATTTAGTTGTAACAAGCAATATAAAGCACCTTAACTTATGCCTGCCAAGGAAGCAGACTTTGGGGGTAAGAAATTAAGAACAATGATTGAGGGAATGTTACACTGTGTAACATTGCATAATAATGTTACACTGGTGATGGGACTGGTATTGAAACACAGAATTCCAGAAGCTACTGTATTATGAGCAACTTTATAAACTATGGTGTTTCAATAAATAATTTCTTACTGGGGATAGGTAGACTTTGGGTAGACCTGTCATTGTATTTTTTTTTAATTTTTTATTTGTTTTTAGTTTTTGGGTCACACCTGGCAGCGCTCAGGGATTACTCCTGGCTCTATGCTCAGAAATTGCTCCTGGCAGGTTCAGGGGACCATATGGGACGCCAGAATTCAAACCACCATTCTTCTGCATGCAATGCAAATGCCCTACCTCCATGCTATCTCTCCGACTCCCTGTCATTGTATTTTTAGATTCTTTCTAACCTCATTATCCCTAGTCACAAGAGCTTTTTATTGATTTTGTGCTGATTTTTCTGTTGGAAAAAGCATTAATACAAGAAAGTAAGGACAAAAAAAAGGGACCCAAGACATAGTTCAATGAGCTGATCATATGCTTTACATGTGGAATGCCCAGGTTTGATCCCCAATACTACATGGTTCCTTACGCACCACCAAGAATAACATCAGGGGCCAGAGAGATAGCACAGCGGCATTTGCCTTGCAAGCAGCTGATCCAGGACCTAAGGTGGTTGGTTCGAATCCCAGCGTCCCATATGGTCCCCCTTGCCTGCTAGGAGCTGTTTCTGAGCAGATAGCCAGGAGTAATCCCTGAGCGCTGCCGGGTGTGACCCAAAAACTAAAAACAAATAAAAACAGCACCACAGGTGTGGCCCAAACAAACAAACAAAAAAGAATAACACTCAAACAGAACTGGGAGTATTCCTTGAGCTACTAATGTGACCCAATGACCAAAATGAGAAGACCTGGGTATCCCTACCCCAGTCTTAAGTGGTAATTCATCATAGTAATGCACGTCTGTTATAGTTTATGAAACAGCCTGCATGGTATAGTGGTCTGAGCCAGAGCCCCTAGAATCAATTTACTTCAGATATTTCTCCTTTTCCTTTGATGCCTCTGTTTTATGAAGGGTTCATTTGTTTCGTTGTTCTTTGCTATGCTGGATATCAAATCAAGGTGTCATGCATGGAAGGCAAGCTCTGTGCCACTGAATTATGTCCTAGATCCCAAAACTATGTTACTTCTTTAGGGTTAAGATTTATGTACTATATTTTGTTATTTCTTTTTTTTTTTTTTTTTT
>PVKC010040327.1:0-12360 GCA_004027635.1 Crocidura indochinensis | reverse complement strand
AGACCTGAAACCATAAAATACATAGAACGACACGTAGGCAAAACACTCCATGACATTGAGACTACAGGCATATTCAAGGAGGAAAATGCACTCTCCAAGCAGGTGAAAGCAGATATTAACAGATGGGAATATATTAAGCTGAGAAGCTTCTGAACCTCAAAGGAAATAGCGCCCAGGATACAAGAGCCACCCACTGAGTGGGAGAAACTATTCACCCAATACCCATCAGATAAGGGGCTAATTTCGAAAATATACAAGGCACTGACAGAACATCACAAGAGAAAAACATCTAATCCCATCAAAAAATGGGGAGAAGAAATGGGCAGAAACTTTGACAAAGAAATACAAATGGCCAAAAGACACATGAAAAAATGCTCCACATCACTAGTCATCAGGGAGATGCAAATCAAAACAACTATGTGGTACCACCTCACATCACAGAGAATGGCACACATCACAAAGAATGAGAACAAACAGTGTTGGCGGGGATGTGGAGAGAAAGGAACTCTTATCCACTGCTGGTGGGAATGCCGTCTAGTTCAACCTTTATGAAAGCGATATGGAGATTCCTCCAGAAATTAGAAATCGAGCTCCCATATGATCCAGCTATACCACTCCTAGGAATATACCCAAGGAACACAAAAATACAATACAAAAACCCTTTCCTTACACCTATATTCATTGCAGCACTATTTACCATAGCAAGACTCTGGAAACAACCAAGATGCCCTTCAATAGACAAATGGCTAAAGAAACTGTGGTACATATACACAATGGAATATTATGCAGCTGTCAGGAGAGATGAAGTCATGAAATTTTCCTACACATGGATGCACATGGAATCTATCATACTCAGTGAAATAAGTCAGAGAGAGAGAGAGAGAAAAACGCAGAATGGTATCACTCATCTATGGGTTTTAAGGAAAATGAAAGACATTCCTTCAATAATAATAATTTTCAGACACAAAAGAGAAAAGAGCTGGAAGTTCCAGCTCACCCCAAGAAGCTCACCACAAAAAGTGGTGAACTTAGTTAGAGAAATAACTACATTTTGAACTGTCCTAAAAATGAGAACCTATGAGGGAAATGGAGAGCCTGTCTAGAGTACAGGCGGGGGGTGCTTAGGGAGGAGGGAGATTTGGGACAATGGTGATGGGAACGTTTCTCTGGTGATGGGTGGTGTTCTTTACATGACTGAAACCCAAACACAATTATGTATGTAATCAAGGTGTTAAACTAAAAAATAAAAAGAAAAACAGAAAAAAAAAAGAAAAATGGGGAGAAGAAATGAACAAACAGTTTGACAAAGAAGAAATACAAGTGACTAAAAGGCACATGAAAAAATGCTCCACATCATCAGGGAGATGCAAATCAAAGCAATGATGATGTACAATCTCACGCCACAGAGACTGGCACATATCACAAAAACAAGAACAATCAGTGTTGGTATGAATGTGGAGAGAAAGAACTCTTATACAATGCTGGTGTTAGTGTGGTCTAGTCCAGTCTTTATGGAAAACATTATGGAGATTCCTCAAAAGACTGGAAATTGAGGTCCATATGATCCAGCTATACCACTCCTAGGGTTATGACCTAGGAACACAAAAATACAATTCAAAAATCTCTTTCTCACACCTATATTTATTGAAGTGCTATTTAAAATAGCCATAATCTGGAAGCAACCAAGATGCCCTTCAAGAGATAAATGGTGAAATAAGCTGTTGTACATATACACAATGAAGTATTATGTAACCATCAGGAGAGATGAAGTCATGAAATTTTCCTATTCATGAATTTACATGGAATCTATTATGATGAGTGAAATAAGACAGAGAGATAGACACAGAATAATCTCACTCATATATGACTTTTAAGGAAAATAAAAGACATTGTTATAGCAATGCCCATTCATAATAGAGATGAGGGCAAAAGGACTGGCTCACAATATGAAGTTCACCACAAAGAGTAGTGAGTGCAGTTCGGGAAATGACTACACTAACAACTACCATAACTATCTTAAAGAGTGAGAGAAGTAAAATGCCTGTCTCGAATACAGGTAGGGGTCTGGAAGGAGAGAGAATGGCATTGGTGGTGGGAATGTTGTACTGGGAAAGGGGTTGTTCTGTTTATGATTGAAACCCAACTACAATTAGGTTTGTAATATTGGTGCTTAAATAAATATAGATTTTATACAAAAATAAAGATAAAAATAAAGAAGCCTTAAAAAAATTGGGGCCAGTGAGGTGGCGCTAGAGTAAGGTGTCTGCCTTGCAAGCGCTAGCCAAGTAAGAACCACGGTTTGATTCTCCCAGCATTCCATATGGTCACACCAAGCCAGGGGCAATTTCTAAGTGCTTAGCCAGGAGTAACCCCTGAGCATCAAATGGGTGTGGCCCAAAAATCAAAAATAAATAAATAAATGAAGAAATAACTTTAACCCCTGAAATTAAATGGCTCACTACATAACAACCTGTAGTCAGAGAGGATATCAAAAGATTCCTGAAAACAAATGAAATGAAGACACAGACTAGCAGAATTTGTGGGAAATCACAAAAACAGTATTAAAGGGAAATTTTTTAGCTTCACAAACATTTATTAGAAAGGAAGAAAGACTACATAAAAAACAGCATGCCTTAAGAAACTGAAAAAAATCACAAACAAAATGAACAAAAGTAAGGCAGGCAGAAGTAAATAATAAAAGTTAGGGTAGAAATTAATGAATTACACATTCCCAACATAATCCAAAAGATCAATGATAGCAAAAGTTGGTTCTTTAAAAATAAGCAAGATCAGTAAACTACTCCCAAGACTCAGAAGAGAGAGAACTCTGAAAAAACTGAGTCAGGAATGAAAGGGAGTATACCAGAGATATTACAGAAATTCAAAGGATATTCTATCTCATGCAGTCTATGTCGAGTCTTCATGACAAGTGTTCAGGGTGTGAGGTGCCCCTGTATTGTAAAATTCATGAGTTATTTCTATACATAAAATTTTTCCATTTTAATGCACCTATGAATAAAGGAATGATGCCATGTTGTTGGTGAATTAGGGGTAAAAATGGCAGGGTATTCCCTGGTTTGGGCCTGAGCTATTTTATCCCAAGCAGGACTTATCTTCTAGAATTTTGTACTAAGCAGAACCAGAATCAGCAAAGTAAACTAAATAAATAATTTAAAAAAGAGAGAGATGAAAGAGGCAAACTTTGTATTTGGAAATAGACACACTAAGAGTTAAAGATAGAGTCTTTCTTTATGGTTCCATAGTTTTGCTCAGTGCCAATTGTTGCAGGCAGTCTTCTGTATTTATTGATCTTGGTTTTTGTAAAGGTAAAAGGATGAAGTGTCTTCTGACTTCATCTCACCATTAGGTGATGAGGTTGGAGAACCTGCCCTTATAATATGTTGTTGCTATTTCCTCATCATCAGGATATTGTACACACCTAGCCTGGTGCAAGTTGTATTGCAGAGCGGTATTAGGGACTTCCCTTTGGGGCAGGGGTAATTCCTAGATCTGGTGCAGGGAACTTTGTCAGTTCTAAGTTTGAGGTTGAACTGAGCAGAACTTCTGGAACCATAAAGAAAGAATCTATTTCAGACTACATATTAGTACCTGTGCAAAAACCAAGATCTCTACAGAAGACTGATTCTGAAAACCAAAACTGAGCAGAACATTTCCTGGCATCATAAAAAAAACCTAGAGGTTTGACAATGAACATGGCCATAGACTGTAGTTGATCCAATGACAGTATGCTTCAAGGATGGAGAATCTGTATCTCTTAGGCCAAGGTAATAATTTCCTTTCTAATTTCCCTAATAATTACTGTGCATATGCAAAAACAAAGAAACAAAAAATTTACCACACCAGTCCCCCACCTATTTTTATTTATTCATTTTTAATTTTGTTGTTTTGTTTTTATTCTTTCTTCTTTTACTTTATTTTTATTTTATTAGTTTGTTTTTTTAATATAATTTTTATTTTGATCATAGTGGCTTACATATTGTTGACAATAATATTATAGGTACATATTTACATAAAATTAGGGGGGTTCCCACACCACTTTGTCCTCCCTACACTCCGTGTTCGTCCTACCTCCCATATCCTCCTCCTTCCCCCCAACTCGGGGCTGCTAGAATATGTGGTCCCCTCTGTACCTAGCTTACTACTTAGTAACCTTGGTCTTGGTGCCTCCCTTATTTCCCCCTCTAACTGGGAGACAGGACTAGATAGTTCAAGTTGTGTGGTTTTGTTTGAAGAAGAGTAAAGTAGTAAACTGGTGAAAATATGCTGAAAATGGGCGGCATCCTTCTAGAGGCTCTCATCGTAGGTTTGAGAGATGAAGGAGAAAAAGAAGGTGAAACACCCCAACAGTACAAAAAGAAGTATCAAATATCCAGTGAGCATTCCAGCAATAAATATATGCATCAAAATAAAAGCCATGGTCTTGAGTTAGCAAATATGGCAGAGCACATAAAGAAAGAAATAAAAAGAAGAAAGAAAAACATATAACTATATATGGGGACAACAACTTCTATACCCACTCCAAAACAAAGAAATTGACAAAAACTAGATAGGTAAATAAAAACAAAAATAATAATAATAATAATAAATGAAGATAAAAAATAATATATAAAAATAAAGAAAACTAAATAAAGAAAAATGTTTTGTGTTTTTCTGCCCCTTTTTTCCCTCCTGCACTGTCACAGTAAATATTGGGATTATTCGAAAAGGAATTCACTTGGCCTAAGTGTTGTGGGTTTTCTCCACCCTTGGAGTATCTTGTCACGGGATTAACTATAAGCTCTGTTCAGGCTCAATTACTCTCTCAGTGGTGCTCTCATGGTGCTTGGAAGACTACTACTCCATCCTGGGTGGGATTGAGGGGTGAAGGAATAGTTGGATTTCAAAAAGGGGTAAAGGGAAAAGTATTTGAAAGGGGTAGGAAAGGAGGAAAGAGATAATACGTTAGAGAGGAAGAGAGAAGAAAAAAGAATAAAAGAAGAGAAAAGAGAAATAAAAGAGAAAGTGGTGAGAGAAGAGGGGAAATAATAATGGAATGCTAGTTTGCTTGAATGTGATTGATGAGTAACGCCTGTAGTATAGGTCTTTAGGTCACAGTTGCTGTTTTGGTGGTCTGACTGGTCATGTGCTTCAAATCCTAAAAGAAGGTATAACCTAGGGATAAAGTATATGTTAAAGAAGTATCTTGGAACATTCTCGTAGTGCAAGCTGGGTATGGTATCTCGTGTGACTGAGCCCTGAGATGCCATCTTAGTTTGTCCACCCATTGTGTCCAAGAACGCCTGTGGACGAAAAGCTGAGAGGTTATTTTATATATAGAAGATTAAGGCATTAAAACATAGTGTTATGGGCTGTTTCCATTGGAGTCAGTGATTTCCCGTCGTATACTTTACCTATGGTCCTGTATAGGATCCCTAAGGGATTATTATGGGCCTTTGTAGTGGAAGGCTGATTATATACCTGTTCTCTCTATGCTGCTGTTTTTGCTGTTGCTGGTTTCTTTGTGGCATAATGTGTAGTCAAGAGTTGTGTTGCTCCTTTTTCATGTATTTTGGGCACTGCTCCCGAGTATATGTTGACTATTACAGTGTTTGGAGTTTCTACCCTGTTAAAACCTGTTATTTGTTTGTTGAGTATTAGTTGCATATAAGGTGTATACTCTAGGTGCTTCAGAATAGTGCTATCATTCCCTGTTTATCTTTTGTCTTCTGACTTACTTCGTTTAACATAATATGTTGCTGCAAAGTCTGTGATTGTATCATTTCTGACTGCCATGTAGTATTCCATTGTGTATAGACACCACATCTTAATGACCCACTCATCTGTTGTTGGACATCGAGGTTGAATCCAGGACTTGACTATTATACTGAGTGCTGTGATAAATAGTGGGGTGACACGTATTTTGCAATGAATGTTCTTCCAACATGGGGGTATATACCTAGGAGAGCAATTGCTGGGTCAAATGACAGCTCAATTTTGAGTTCTTCGAGCACTCTCCTATTTGTTTTTATGAGTTTATTTTTTGGTTTTTGGGTCACATCCAGTGGCACTCAGGGAATACTACTGACTCTGCATTCAGAAATCACCTCCTGGAAGGCAGTGGAGACCATATGGGATGCCAGATTTCAAACCACAGTCACTCTTGGATCGAATGCATGCAAGGCAAATACCCTATCATTTCACTATCTCTCAGTTCCCTGCTTCTTTTAAATTTAAATTCATAGCTTTTACACAGAGTACATCCACACTTTTCTTTCCCAAGAGAATCATAGAACATGAGTCAGCTTTCTCTGCCTCATAAATTGAGAGGGAAAAAAAGTGGATGGTACCAAGGGCAAGCATTCTCATGAACATTGAGTGAAATAAAAAATGATTAACCCTAAATACCCAGCCCAAAGTCAATCACAATAGAATCAAGAGACCGAAACTAGGGGCCAAAGCAGTGACACAGGGCAAAAGGCATCTGCCTTGCATGTGCTAGCCCAGGACAGACTGTGGTTTGTTCCCCCAGCATCCCATATAGTCCCCCAAGCCAGGAGTGGTTTCTTAACACATAGCCAGGAGTAACCCCTGAGCATCACCGGATGTTGCCTAACCCCAGAAGAGACCCAAAGTACAACAAGCTATACAAAAAAGGAACCTGTTACATTAGCATTACAGGGGGCTAAAGATGGAGTCAGGGAAGCATGCAGGGAACAGAGGTGGAAGGAGGTCAACACCGGTGATGGGAATTGCTCTAATTCACTGTCACTATGTGTCTTAAATATAACTATGAAAGACTTGTAATTCACATTGGCCTCAATGAAAATTAATTTCAAAATATCCAAAGGATAATCAGAGACTAATTTGAGGATCTGTGTGCCACAAATGGAGTGAACCTGGAGGAAATGGACAAATTCTTGGACTAGGAATATTGTCCCAACTTTAAACTAAGATGATTTGGTATACCTAAACAGACCAATGGCTATTGAGGAAATTACATCTATAAACAAAATCTTTCCAAAAACAAAAGCCAGGACCCAGGTGGATTCATTAGTGATTATATCAGATCTTTAGAGAGGACTTGTTACCAATCTTTCAAGCTCGTCCTAGAAATTGGAGAAAGAGAAACACTTCCAGTTTCTAAGAAGCTAACATGATCCTTCTACAATACTAGTCAGCTACACCAGAATAAAAAAAAAAAGATCTTCAATAGAATACTAACAAACATAATCCAACAATTCTCCAAAAGATAGTACACCACGGCTAAATAGAATTTATCAGGGATGCAAGGATGGTTTAATATATGCAAGTTAATCAACATAATACACCATATTAATAAAAGATAAAGTAAAAGTCATATGACAATAGCAATAGATGCAGAGAAAGTATTTGATAATATATAGCACCAATACATGATGTAAGTTCTCAACAAGATGGGAATTGGGGGAACTTTACTCAATATAGTTGCAGAAATCTATCACAAAACAATAGACATTATACTAAAACATTAAATTAAGCTTTTTCATTTCTTTGTTTGTTTGGGGGGCCACACCCGTTGATGCTCAGGGGTTTCTCCTGACTATGCACTCAGGAATCACTCCTGGCTTTGGGGGGACCCTATGGGATGCCTGGGGGATTGAACCCAGGTCCTTCCTAGGCTAGCACGCACAATGCAGACACCTTACACCTTGCGTCATCGCAGGGCCCCTAAATTAAGCTTTTTCTATAAGATCTGGCACAAGACAAGATTGCCCACCCTCACCACTTCTATTAAATATAGTAATGAAAGTAGTTGCCATAACAATTATGCAAGAAAAATATATTAAGGACATCCACATTGGAAAAGAAGAAATCAAACTCTCACTATTTTCATAACATAATACTATATTTAGAAAATCCAAAAAAAACTACAAAAATGTTTCTAGAATCAATAAATTTGTACAGTAAAGTGGCAAGCTACAACATAAGTACACAAAAGTCCATGGGTTTACTATATATAAATAATGAAAGAAAAGAAATAGATATACAAAAACAATCTCATTGTTTTTTAAATCAAGCACACCAGAATCGACTTAACTAAAATGGTGAAAGATCTATTGGAACTACAATATACTACTTAAAAAATAAAAGAGAAAACAAGGAAATGGAAACATATATTCTGCTCATGAATTGGAGGACTAAAGTCATTAAAATGGGATGCCTGCTGTATGCTTTGGCAAAAATGTAACATTTTAGAATGGCCACTGCTTGCTTTCCATGTGCATGCTTTTCTGTTCCTCCTTGCCTTCAGAATGCAGCCATGAAAGCCACCAGCGAAGAGAGTCTTCACACACGTCATCAAGATAGGTGTTCTCCACCATTGAAGGAGGGAGTCTGATTCCTGTTGTGCCTTGGCAAAAAGAAGACAATGGCAGTTGCTTGCTTTGCACCTGCTTGCTTCCTTCCTTTCCTGTCCCCTGCTTTCCTCCAGGATATAGCCGTAAAAGCCACTAGCAAAAAAAAAAGTCTCCACATACATCAGCAAGATAGGCAGTCTATGCCCATGAAGGGGGAGCCAGAAGAGCATGATTTTGAGGCCACATGCATCTTCCAATGAACTGCACCATAACACATAGAAACGAAATATACTAAAAGGGGAAACAACGCAAGCCAACACCATGTATAGAGAAGATGGCAACTCTGATGACCCAAAAATTCCCAACCACCTAGTTAGCCTTTTAGATAAGGAGTTTAGAGAAGAAATACAGAGGATATTCCTAGAATTCAAATAAAGTATAGATCGAGCTAACCAGACCACAAAGATAGAAATCAGAAAACTCCAAACTGAAATAACAGGACTGAAAAACCTCAGTAGATGAAATAAAAACCTCTAAGAAAAGCCTGTGCATCAGAGATAAACAGCAGCTGAGGCAAGATTCAGTGTACTGTAAAATGAGATGAATAACGATTCCATACAACAGGAACGGTCTTGCCTGGGATAAAAGTTCGGGTCAAAACCAGTGCACAGAGATTGTACAGATATCATTCTTACCTCCAAATCCACCAGCAATATAATAAGTCACCATACCCTTTTGCATAGGCACTCTAAATAAAAGAAAATGTTATGCACAGAAACATGCTCTTATCTACTAAAAATAAGAACCCATACTTTTTAATATATAATAATTTTTATTTTGACCAAAATGGATCACAAATCATTCACAGTAAAATTTTAGGTATATTGCAACATTGAATCAGGGACATTCCCACCACCAATGTTGTCCTCCCTCCCCTCCCCCGTTCCCAGCATGCATCCCCATGTTTTATTGCAGAACTATTCACAATAGTCAGAATTTGGAAGCAACTCAAATATCCAAGAACAGATGAGTGAATAAAGAAACTGTGGCATATCTACAGAATGCAGATATGCAGCTGTTAGGAAAAATGAAGCAACAGTATTTTTATATGGATGGATCTAGAGATTTATATATATATTGCTTATATATATTTTGCTTATGATAAGCAAAATATATCAGAGGGAGAGTAATATACATAGCATAATTGCACTCATTTGTGGGATATTTAAAAAGATAGTATGATAATAATATATAGAGATAATATAGAAGAGGGCCAGGAGAAGTACTCCATGGTAGGAACTTGCCACAGATAGCAGAGAAGTGCAATTAAGAGTAGAGAAAGGACCACTATGCAATGATAGTTGGAAACGATCACTCAGTACAAGAATTGGGTGCTGAAAGGAGATCAAGTGATGTGCATGGTACTCCTTCAGTAATAATATTGCCAACCGCAGTGTCTAAAAGGGTAGAATGGAAAGAGAGAGAAAATAAAAAAAATGTCTGCTCCAGAGGTAGGCAAGGGGGAGAGTGGGAAGGAAACTGAGGACACTGATGGGAAATGTACACTGGTGAAGGGTGTTGTACATTTTTGACTGAAATCAATCATTAACAATTTTGTAACTGTGAGAAAACTCAACTGTATTATGAACACCCTGTAACCATAGAATTTAACTAAAGTAAATAAAAAAAGAAAAGGTAAGAAAGAAAGGTAGTTTGTTCAGTCAGTAACCACAATGTTTAAAATAATTAAAATAAAAAGAAAGGTTGTGGGAGCTAAGCAGTGGCGCTGGAGGTAAAGTACCTGCCTTGCCTGCGCTAGCCTAGGACGGACAGCGGTTAGATCCCCCGGTTTCCCATATGGTCCCCCAAGCCAGGAGCGACTTCTGAGTGAAAAGCCAGGAATAACCCCTGAGCATCACCAGGTGTGGCCCAAAAACCAAAAAAAAAAAAAAAAAAAGAATGGTGGTTGTAAGGTTGTTTGTTTACTAAACTATCTCTTGAAGAATTCTCAGCCTAGCATATGGAGAATTTTTCCAATATAAATGATTGTTAGATAACTGGATTTGGAGAGAGAATAGACCACTGGTTCAGTCAAGTTCTGGTGAACATCAGAAATGGGGCTCTATGGACAGGTTTATACTATGACAGAAGCAGGTTTGCTCTCATGGGACAGGAATGTATTGAGAAAGATGCCTTTTATGCCTGGCACAAATAATTTGCTGGAAAAAGTGCTCTTGACTTCCTCATGCATCAGACTAAGAGGTTGAAGTTTACTACTGTCTCCCTTAGAACTCATGGTGTTTCTATCAACAAAACATCAGCCACATCCCTATATCCAAACAATATGTTCTGTTTTGTTTTTTTTTTAATCACTGAATTAAAAACAGTGACTATTTTCAGCTTGAAAAGGATATTTTCAGCACATGGGCAAGATCTTAAACTTACAAACTGCTTAATCTAAGGTTTTCATACTTCCTAGGGATGTTTTATTGCATTACATCCAAGTTTATCAGTTTATTTCCAGTTTATATCCTTAGGGACAGGATAAAAATTACTTTCTGAGTCATAGAAAATGATTCAAGCTGGGTATAATTTGATATTAACTGAGGGTATTCAGAAGCCACTAAGGAATTTAGATCTTTTTCATAGATTCTAAAATGAAAACCTAAGTTGCAAACATCATTTTTCATTTTAATTTAATAAAGTGACAGAATAAGTTAAGTTATTAAAGCTCTGATACCCCACCAGGATTCTTCAGTAAAGGGGGAAATTGAATTCTTTCTAAAGAATACTACAGGGTAAAAGGAAGGCATTTTTATTCTATGCTAAGATTAAAAGATAAAAACATGTTCAGTTTTATGAAGGAATCAATATTAATGAATGATATGCTGCTTTAAAAGTAAATTTGATGCAAAAGATTCTATAACTCTAGACATCTGAGATATTCATATTATCACTGTCTCATATGAAGAGCATGTGAGCATGAGGGTGGTGATAGAGATGGCATTGGCCTGTAAAATGGGCTAATACGATGACAGCGACAGGAAAGAAATCTAAAAATACTCAAAGAGAAGGGCAGTAAAGGTAATACAGAGCCAGTACCAGGTACCACATATGGTTCCGAGCCCACTGGTAGTCTGAATAAGTCCTCAGCATCTCTAGAGGAAGGAAAGAAGGAAGAAAGAAAGAAGGGAGGGAGGGAGTAAGGAAGGGAGGGATGATGGAAAGAAGGGAGGGGGGAAGGAAGGAAATAAGGAAGGAAGGATGGAAAGGAGAGAGAAAGAGAGGGAGGAAGAGAGGGAGGGAGAGAGGGAGGAAGGTAAAAAAGGAAGAGAGGGGAAAAGGAAGGGAGAGAGAGGGAGGAAATGAGGAAGAGAGTGAAGAAAGGAGGGAGGAAATAAGGAAGGGAGGGAATAAGGGAGAAAGGGAGGGAAGAAGGAAGGGAGAGAGAGGGAGGGAAGGAAGGAAGAAGAAATGAAGGGAAAGAAGGAGGAAGGGAGGGAGGAAGGGTGGAAAGAGGGAAGGAGGGAATAAGGAAGAGAGAGGGAGGAAGGGAAAAGGGAAGCAAGGAAGCAAGGGAGAAAGAATGGGAAGAAGGGAAGGAGGAAGGAGGGAAGAAGGGAGGAGGGAGGTAGGGAGGAAGGGAGGAAGGGTGGGATGAAGGAGGGAAGAAGGGAGGAGGGAGGAAGGGAGGATGGGAGGGATGAAGAAGGGAGGAAGGGAGAGAGGGAGGGAGGAAGGGAGGGAAGAAGGAAGGAGGGAGGAAGGAGAAGGGAGGAAGGGAGAAAGGGTGGGATAAAGGAGGGAGGAAGGGCAGGAGGAAAGAAGGAAAAAGGGAGGGAAGGAGGAAAGAAGGAAGAAGAGAGGGAGAAAGAATATACATTTAGTTCAACCCCATATTTATGAACACCGTAATATTTTTTGGTTTATTGAGGGTTTTCTCTTTATTTTGTTGTTGTTGTTGTTGTTGTTGTTTGGTTTTGGGGCAACACCTGGTAACACTCAGGCGTTACTCCTGGCTATA
>PVKC010040326.1:0-12382 GCA_004027635.1 Crocidura indochinensis | reverse complement strand
TTTTTTTCTGCAATAGTTTTTAAAAGAAGGTTTTCACATTGTAGAAATGACCTGCATTTCTAGGCAAGTTGGTAAATAATGTTTTTCCCTTTTTGTTTTGAACCAGTATAGAAACTACTACTCCCTTGAAGAAAATCCAATTAAATAGCATGGTCAGGATCCCAGTTTTCAGTAAATTTCTTAAAAATGAGGTCCTACATCTCTGCAGTGAATGCTCAATTTTCTTCAAGGAAGTGAATTTTCCTCGGGTTTCTCCCATAAATACAGTTAGAAATCTATGGAGTCTTAATATCAAAATGAACATCTGTTCTTAAAGGTCAAAACTTTAGAAAACAAGAAAAGAGGATGTGAAAGACAGCTGGAGTGAGGTCCTCTGACTATGTGTCTCACATCAGGTCTAGACTGCTATATGCTTAAAGGAAACTGCCATTTAGTCCTTCACTTGGAAAAGTTCAAGATTCTCTGGATCCCTGACTTGAGACAATTCCAAAAAATGAAAAGGAAAACAATATATTATATTTAAGAACATGAAATTTATTTTGTAGGGCCAAAGCGGTGGTACAGCGGTAGGGCATTTGCCTTTGCTGACCTAGGACAGACCATGGTTCAATCCCCGGCATACCATATGGTCCCCCAAGCCAGGAGCGATTTCTGAGTGCATATCCAAGAGTAACCCCTGAGCGTCACCTGTGTGGCCAAAAAAAAAAAAACCCAGAAATTTATTTTGTAATTCCAGAATTGAATACTATGAAATTTTCTCTTGTCTTCATGAATTCTCTTGTCCCTACCTTTCTTTAGTCACTCCACATCATGAGAGACTCCCAACAGTAAAAGAGGCTCCATTTTCCCTAACAGGCTAAAGCCATTCTAGCACAAAAGACTATCTCCCCAGGAATTCATTTTTTTTCCTCACTATTATAAATCTTCCTTCAAGAGAGTAGTTTCAAAGGCAGTGTAAACTTTTCTGAGGAACTTATGTAAACTAGCAAGTGACCCAAGATTTCTTAACAAAGATTCCCACTCCCAGGAGGTAAGGATGGCTCAGCTGTACTCACAGAACTTTCTAATCTCATCTGCTCAACAAGAGCAAAGTCAAGACCCCCCTCACAGGGTTCTATGCGTCATGAAGAACTATAGATCTCTTATTGCTCTTTCAGAACCATGCCAAGAATGACTTCATCTCACTGGATTATTAGCAGGCCTGATCAGCAAATACTCTCCCATCAGTCACATCAAAGCTGCCCCACATATGTTCAAACTGGTTGGGGGAGCCAGTTTCCATCAGCTTCATGCCCTACTTAAAAAAATTCCCAAGATGGTCTTGGCAACTGAGACTCACTGCTTGCCTTATTTTGCAACACAGAGAGAAGATGCAGAGAGCACTATGATAAGCAATATTAATAGGAAGATTTTTTTACATATATCTCTATGACTGCTGAAATTTAAAATAAATCACAAAAATGTACTTATGGTATGCACCTGGGTTCACATGACATCCAATACCAAAATTGTGTGGGAGCATACATGACAGATTTAACTCTGATTTTAAGCTACCTGGTTATATACTCTTGTTGTATTCATATATATTGGCTATGCCACGTGACCTGGGGCTCACTATATATCATTACCATGACTCAGGTTCTTTCATTATAAAATATAGAAAACAATATCCAACTTTATAGTGGTGTGAAGAATATGCTATTTAATTCATGGAAATAACTTGGTGCCATACCAAATTCATAGCAAAATTACTCAGTGAATGTTAGCTTTTATTACACTTTAGATGGGATCTATTATAGGCTGAGTAAAGTAACCTCCCTACCAAAATAAAAGATATACTTGATCTTAACCCTTAACACTTCAATGTATTCAGAATCTCTCACATATCATCTTAGAGAAGTCTTTATAGGGATAATCAAATTAAAATGAGTTTATGAGAGCAGAGCCCAATCCAATATAGTTGCTTTCCTTTCAAAAAAAGAATGATATGCACACAGAGAGATAGATACCCATGGAAGAAAGGTGATGTAAAGATACATAAGAGAAGATGGCCATCTCAAGCCAGGGAAATGGACCTGAAATGGACCCCCTCTTCACAGCACTCAGCAGGAAATACCTATGCCAACACCTCAACTTCAGACTTCAGTCTCCCCATCTATGAGCAGATACAGATCCACATCAGAAATACTGTAATTTTGATCTCAGATCACTACCATATAGCAAGCCACACAAAATATTTGGGTTCCCAGTATTTATCTAGTTAGGAAAACTATACTGTACTTTACTCTTATGCACCAGCATTATAGAACAGCACCAAAGAAAATATGCTCACTTAATTAATCCAAGATTACTGAAAAGTGCTAATTATCAGCAGACTCTTCAGAGAGTCATCAGGTTTGGGCTGTTTATCTTTATGTTATGTTTATTTTTATGTTTCTACAAAACATAATATCAATGAGGTACCATAGAGTGTTGTACAATGAAGTATGCCTGGACCATGCTCTTGTTTAAGCCATGGCCCTCCTTGCCAGTCCATGCACAGTCCATTCTTAAATTCTGCATCTAGTCTTTTCTAACCAAGTTGTGAGTGATAACACTTGTCATAAGTGGAGGCATTGGTCCCTGACCCAAGGGACTGGAGCTCTCCCAGCATTTTTCTGGGAGCTCTGCCAGACATTTTCAGTGTCAGAGCACATTTGACCTGACAACCTCTTTTCCCAGTGCTAGAAATGTTAGACTCTTGCATGGGGGTTGGTCCCCTGCCTTGAGAGACAGAGACAGTATATGGCGTGTATATATATATATATATATATATATATATATATATATATATATTTTTTTTTTTTTTTTTAGATCAAATCCAATGTAAACCACAGTGGCAGACTTGCAGGCATTTCCCACAATTACTATGATCCAGCTCCAGCAGCTCTCAAGAATGAAAGTACCACACACCATCAAAAGCAGATGGTTCCCCAAATGAGCAGATTAAAATATCAGAGGTGAACTTTGCTATAACTTCTCATGAATTCATCCTGAAAACATGTGGCTGGATGAACTAGGCTCATTCAAGACACTTTGAGGGTCACTTTAAATTTCTCTATTTGAAACACAATTTCATCTTATTCCATGTGAACTATGACCTGGTCAGAAGTTTTGGGGGTGAGAGGACATAAAAAGAAGGGGGAAGCCACAGTGCTCTGTCTGATGTTATCTGTGATTGTCTAAGAGTCACACAAGCTTAAAAGAGCTTTCATCTGAATTTCAACCAATTTAAGTCTTTCCATTTTCTAAATGTATCAGTTTTTCACTGTCCTGCGTATACTATTTAAGAGACGGATTTCTCACATCAGCCTGATGGGTTACCCCATCACAGTTGTCATAATAGGGGGTGGGGCAGGAATCATTGCTGGGGAGTTATATTCTGAGACTAGACTGCATGTCACCTAGGAAAGCCTAGTAGGTCTCTAATAGAAGTGCCTGGAACTGGAGAGCCTGATGACCTCTTACAATGGAAAAAAGCTCAAGGCTCATTTCTTGAATTGATAATCAACTGCCACTCCAGATGTACCAGTAAACCACCAGGGGCTATCCCCTTTTCTTCTTTCTTGTTCTTCTTTATTTTTTGGTTTTTGGGCCACAAGCAGCAGTGCTCAGAACTTACTTCTCACTGTTCATATAAGGATCACTCCTGGTAGGGCTCAGGACTCCATACGGGGTACTGGGGAACAAACCTGGGCTGACCACTGTCATACTATTAATCTGCCACTCTCTCTACTTTCTTCATTTTTGTTTGGCTTTCCAAGCCATATCTGGCTGTGCTCAGAAGTTACTCTTACGGCACTATGCTCAGGTGCTCAGGGGTCACACCTGGCAGAACTTAGATATTTAACCTGACTCAGCTTGTGTGTAAGGCATGTGCCACTATACTATTTCTTCAACTCCAGTGATTTTTTTTTAAAAAGATTGCTTTTTAAAAGATCTTCAGGAAGAACTGAAAGCATGAAATTAGAGGCCATATTTAAATGCTTCCAGGATAAAAGAAAATGCCTGTAAGAGCAAGAGCTCTCTGTTCAGTGGATCTGGTCAAAGGAGGGTGAAGCTTAAGAAGCAAAATGTTTCCCCCTACCCATCTTTCTGTCTCGCCTGTCTGGGGTTTACGTTGGTGAATTTATTACTCAGTTTTATCATCTGAAGCCAGTGTGTGGATGAATTAGAATAACTCCTGCATCTGAGCAGATTTAGGACAGAGGGTGTGGAGTAAAAGAGAATAAATCACTGGTTCTCAATGCTGGCTGCACAGTAGAATCACCACCTGGAGAGCATTTAAAAATACCTTTCCCAGTTGTGGCTCCAGATACTCTAATTTGAAGGGCAGCACTAGGGTGCTGGCAAATGGTAGCTTTTACAAATTCTCCCAGGTAATGCTAATGTGCCTCCTGAGTTGAAAAGCAACTAAATAGACCCTTACCTTGGGCAATGAGGCAGCAAGACAGGAAAAGTGTTTCCCTGCTCCTGGGTGTGGTGGCCCCAGTCAAGCTGTCCAAAACCTGACTGAGAAGCTTCAAGACACAAATACAGTTCATGGAAGATCAGAGGCAGCCAAGAAAAAAAATCCATAAGTCAAGTTCTGTGTGAATCCACTAAAATCAGTCTCCAGAGACTGCTCTCTAGGCCTGAGAGGGAGAGGGCATGAAAGCAGAATATGAAATTTAAGGACAGATTGTTTAAGAGAAGAGGGCAGAATCTTCTGCCCAAAAAGAGAAAAATAGAAGTGCTCTTAGAGCATTTAGCATGTTTGTAAAACCAGGATTTAGTACAGAGGCATACGGAAGAGTTGTCTTCTATAACTCTGACATGTCTTTCCCACTCTGAGCTAAACTTTCCCTTTTGTTCTAGTACCACAACATCCAAATAATTGAGAAAACAGCATTCATATAACTCATGGAATAGCCATGACAGACTTCTTTCTTGTTTTCAGAATATGTAGAAGTGTGCTTTCACCCTTAACTTGGATGTCCTTGTCTGTACAGTTGACCCTTGAACATCATGTGCCACTAATGCACAGACCAACCCATCTGTCATGTTAATTTGTTGAATGCTTGGATATGAAGCACATGCATGTGGAGGGATCAGACACAAGTAATCTGAAAACTTCTCAGTGTGAGGAAATGGTGACCCTTCACTCTTTACATAGGGGTAAATTGTAGTTCCTTTATGACATAATTTCTGTTTAATTGCTGTTTTCTTCTGGAAGTGGAGAAATGTGGACTGTCTTTAGTTTCCATACTCCCTCCTGGGGTTGCTGGGTTTATGGTCTCTAGTTCTTAGGATTTACAAGGGTCATTGGAACTGAGAAAGTGATGAGCAGGGAATGGGTGTGACCATTCTGTGAAGGATCTTAGTCCTGCCTCAAAGCTGTTCCTTTTCATTCTGAATTTGAGGGACCTAAGCTTATGTCTGGATCTTGTTCAGGGCTCACTCCCGGTGCTCATTGAACTAAATGCAGTACAGAAAAATGAACTAAGGCAAGCCATATGCAAAGCAAGTGCCTTAATTACTGTATTCTCTGGTCCCTATCCTTTTTGTGATGTGGTATTGAAAATGTACACATACAACTGATATCTCTGATGATGAGAAGGGAGTCATAAGTGGAAGTCTATGAATTGTGGCCTTAATTCTGAGTTGCATAAAAGTACTATAACTTTTGGAAGTAACTGCCTGATAAGTGCTCAAAGAATTCCTGAGGAGGTAACTAAACCATGTGCCTTTGTCAGTCAAGCTTTTGATTCTGTGTCTCCAAAATTTCTGAATGAGGAGAATGCATAGCTATCTAAGCATATCAGTAAACCACCAAAAGTTAAATGAGAATATGACATACATACATCGTCTTCTCTGAGGGCATTTTGTTCCTAGGATGGTTCCTTCTATACAATCAGGACTGAAAAGTTTCTAGAAGTGATGTGTTTTTGCCACTTACCTACTGCAGGGGAAGTTGCTAGGGAGAATAGTGTGTGTGTTTCCTGATGGCCTTCTTAGCCCTTTTGTTCACAGAGCACCCAAGCCCCTCTCAAGAGAGTCTTGTAGGTCTTCTGGAGGTCAGCGATACCCTGTAGTCCCTATAGTGGATTGAAAAGTGGCATGAAGTAACAAGGGAAAGCTCGTGTCCAGCTGCTGCTCCCACCTGAGCAGCTCCGTCTTGAAGCGCCACCGATAGGGCAAGTATTTCCTATGGCTGGTGTGAAGAGACACTAGGAAATGAACACAAATTCTATGAAAGGGAATGCAGAATGCAGTTTTAAACCTTCAGTAACTCCTTTTCTGATTAAGGTGGAATGGCTTTGCTAAACTGTTGGGCTACTGTTGGTCATTCTTAACTACCATGCTGAGTGACCACAACTTCAGAGAGGAGAGAAAAGCTGTGTAAATGACAGCTCTGGAGAGGGTGTGGGCTGAAATTAATTTGGAGACTGGCCTGGACAAATTTTCTTTCCTTAGTCTATCTCTTCAACTGTCACAACTCAAGCCTTAAATTCTCAAGAATCTCACTGACTATATAACTCTTCCATGAATGCTCACATCATACAGGTTCATCATACCACAAGTCAAAGTTTTGTAATTTTATTTTACTAATTTGCTCTATAGGTGTAAATCGCTCCACACTCTGTAATCCCACTGGGGCAGCAGGTCTGGAGCAGGGTTGCCACAGGAAATAATCCAAACCTGGTTGGAAATAAATAAAACACAAATTTAGGGACCTTTAGAGCATGTGGCGCAAGAGTCAGAGACAGGTCAAATCTGAAATATTTATTGGGAGACTAGGACCAGTCCCATTGGCAGGAGGAAACTAAGGTAAAGGACCTATCTAGAAGTTCTGTCCACCTAGGTGGGTCTTTGACATGTAAAAAAGGAAGTCATTATTGTTTAGGGTGAATGTTCATTAACCCAACACCTAGGTAGATAAGATGTGTCATAAATCTAGTAACTGTGTGTGTTCTATGTAGTTTTATTTCCATCATTCTACATAGTACCTGCATAGTACCCTACATAGTACTACATAACAGATACTCCATATTTAACTGACCACTTATAATAAAATGTGTACACTTTCACACACAATATGAAAGCTTTCTATCCGATAAGCAACAGTAGAGTTTACTTGAGGCATGGACATTGAAGGATGCCACACTGACACAGCTAAGGACTTAGCCTTTACTCTGTACCCAGAGATAATTTCTGGAGAAATCAGGACCATATGTGGTACCTGGGATAAAAAACTGAATCAGTCACATGCAAGGCAACACCTACCCACTATACTGTCACCATGGCTTCTAATCAACTTTTAAGCTTAACAACTGTGTTTCAGAACAATATGTCCTCCTATGTAAATCTACACACACTCACATAGCCACATGTACACAGGTGTATAAGCCTTGATTTCCCCTCTGAAGGCAAATATGGGTCATTAAAGAGCCATTTATTGGCAATGCTTCAAAAGTCTGCCGGGTACCAGCCAACCCTTGTCCACGTCCCATCTTCTATGAGTATTCTAAGTCTCAAAGGCCCCAAGTAACCCTTTAGACCAAGAAAAGAAGCAAAAAGGAAGTGGCTTCTAGAAAAATAGAGATATAGAACCACAAAGGGCTATTTGGTTTAGGAATACAAACCATTAGAATAAATTCTTGAGCATACAATCTCATCCTTAGAAAAACAATTCCAGAACCATGGAGAATCAGATGTGTGTTAGCTCCACCTCCATTTATCAAAGCCATCCGTTGGCCCTTTGAGGAAAAGCAAACTCCATTCTGTGCATTCTATGGCATCAGGTTAAAGAAACAGGCTGGTGAATGCATTTGGAAATGGGCCACACACTCTCTTTCTAAGCAGTGGAACCTTATGGAATTGGTTCTATTCAAACCCTCTTGGGAAAAGGGGTTACAGAAATGCTATTAGAAAAATGCAGTTGCAAAGAAGAGGAACTTTTTCAGATGCCCGAGAAGGATGGTGTGTGAATGAGACTGTTTGGCACTCGATCAGCTAAGTGTTTAAATATAGGGATTTAATTTAGGTGGGGAAAATAGAGTCTGAATTAGTTTAACAATTTACTAAGTAGATCAAGTAAAGAAAATTATCTAAACTTAATAATGCTTTATTTTCATGCAAAAATTGAAATAATTGTGGACTCTATCACATAGAGTTTCCTATGAATTAGTAAGGTAGTTCATGTAAAAGCACTTTGGCTCACATATAGAAAGTGCTCAATAAATGTATTCCAATATTGATATTACTAAGTTTTTTTAGTCAAAAACTAAAATCTATACAAGCTAAACAAACTTAGCTCCTTTCTGAGTGATTAAATAAAATATTATTCTATTATTTATTCCCCAATAAAACATTTTGAAAAATCCCACCACTCCCATAATTACTGACCCACCAGCATCCCTTGCTTTCAGAGTAAATGAAGCTTCAAAGTAAATGAGATCTACTCATGCTTTCAAAGCTGAATTTTGCTTTGAAATGATGTACTATTTAAGAGAATTATAGATAAGGAACATTTGGGGTAGTTTGGATACCATGAGTCAGGAGAAATTTGAGTGCACGGGATTACTGTCTTTTGTACTATTGAGAATTCCAGCAACTCACAAGAACATTTCTTTAAAGGTATATTCAGGTTCCAATGACTAAAGCATAGCTCTCTAAGTGATATGTCTCTCAGGACATTCCTTAAATGATTTGCTTTGTTTGAGGCTCTTTTAAGAAACCACATGTAATTATGTTCAAGTATTCAGAAGGTTAAGCCTCAAACTAGCAAATGCCAAGAAATTCAAAGTTCTGATTGCCACCCCATTTCTAATTCAGCAAGCGGGCCTTTGTTCCTCCCTTCAAGCATGATGCTTTCAGAAAAGAATGTGAGCAGCAGTGTCCACGGCTTCTGGCTTCTCTCTGTAGCATTCTTTTTCATTATTTGGGCATATCTTTTGTTATTAATAAGCTCTAGTATTATTTTAAAACTGTCAGAAGAAGGTGCAAATGTATTTTAAGACAGTCACTGCATGTTAATGATGGGATGTTGTGAGATTTTTCAAAGTTCAACGCTGAGTTAGGAGAACTAAATATGATTATAAAACTGACTTCTACAAGGTCTGTTATTGCTTATTTTGACTAACATCTAGCATGTGTATTCATGCCTCCTGCAGGCAGACATTTTGCTTTTATTCATCTTGGAAGAGTCCTTTATTGAATTTGATTCTTGTAATTACCTAAGACCATACCAAAAAAACCCCACAGTGGTTCTTTATTTTCTTTTCTTTCATTCATTCTATTATTTCCTTCCTTTTTTCCTTCCTTCCTTTCTTTCCTTTCTTCCTTTCTTCCTTCCTTTCTTTCCTTTCTTCTTTCTTTCCTTCATTCTTTCATTCTTCTTTCTTCACTTGCTTTAATTATCACCAATATAAATAGTAGAAAGAAAGAAAGAAAGAAAGAAAGAAGAAAGGAAGGAAGGAAAGAAGAAAAAAGAAAGAGAAAGAAAGAAAAAAGAAAGAAAGAAAGAAAGAGAAGAAAGAAAGAAAGAAAGAAAGAAAGAAAGAAAGAAAGAAAGAAAGAAAGAAAGAAAGAAAGAAAGAAAGAAAGGACCAAAGGAAGACAGTCTTTACTATGATTTGCAGTTAGAGACACATATAATAACTCTGCAGAGACACCCTGTCTCTGTGTTGCATGTTATTAAGCTTTTGTTGCTCAGGGACTACCTTCAATACAAATATGAAAATGGAAAATTAAAAATGATGCTGAGATAGCATTGTATATGAGAACTTACAAACCACTGTTTGAAGTAGTCTAACCAGGTGCTGTTCTAAGCATAGGGGATACAGACACAACTGCCTGCACTTGTGGAGCACATTCTGGGAAGTAGGCCCATGTGGTTATGGTAGATTACTGTATGTGATAGCTAGAGGAACTGATATAAAGAGAGGTATGATGAGGAAGAATCAAGAAATCTGGTATCAGAGAATAAGTGTCTACAAGTTACAAAAATGGTGATCAAGAAAACCCTGCTAGTACTTGAACCAACAGCTAAAATAATGAGTAATCCATACAGAAATCTGAGGGGGAAAACATATTCAAAACAATCTGGGAATTCACAAAAACTAGTAAGATTGGAGAGGTGATAGAGGATATTGAAACAGTTAAGGTTAGGTTAGGAGCATGTTGAAATCAGGGATAGTCATTCATAAGGATGAAAAGATGTGTTTTCCCCCCACGTGACGTGCAGTCATGACAGTGTTGTAAGCAGGGTTAATAGGAATTGGATCCTACTCTACTAAGACTCCCTGGATGCCACGTTAAGATTGTGTGGACCTGAACATTTGTCATGAAGAATTTACTTAGGCCTCAATTAATTGGACATTGACTATCTAACCCCAGATCCCAATCTTAGAACTCGCACTGTTTTTTGCATCAGCACCAGGAATCACACTCCTCCCAAGGGAAGCACTAATGCTGCTCTGGTACCAACTTGCTCCAGGTTAGGTTCATATGACACCCTGACAATGAAGAATCAACAGCTACATCTAACTGCAGTTAGATGAAATCAGAATATGTTCTGTGACACCCTGGCTTCATCCTAGATTCTCTGCAAAAACCAAGATCTCTAATTACAGAAGACTGACTACTATAACCGTGACTAAGTAGTTTTCCTGGGACCACAAAGATTTTTGGGTTGAACAACTAACATGCCCAGAGCCTGTCATCAGTTCTATGATAGTATGCTTCATGAACATTGTTATAGTGTAGTTATGTCTCTAACAGCACTCACCACTCTTTGTGGTGAGCTTCATATCATGAGCCTGTCTTTCCAGCCCTCATCTCTATTGTATATGGGCATTATTACAATAAACAATAAAGTCTTTTATTTTTCTTAAAACCCATAGGTGAGTGATAGGACCAGAAAGATAGCACAGCAGTAGGGCTTTTGCCTTGCATGTAGTCAATCCAGAACTGATGGTGGTTCGAATCCAGGCATCCCATATGGTCTCCCGAGCCTGCCAGGAATGATTTCTGAGTGCAGAACCAGTACTAATCCTTAGCGCCACTGGCTGTGAACCAAAAACCAAAACCAAAACAAAACAAAAAGTCCATACATAAGTGAAACTATTCTGCATCTATCTTTCTCCCTTTGACTTATTTCATTCAGCATAATAGATTCCATGTACATCCATCCATGTACATCCATGTACATTCATGACTTCATCTCTCCTGACTGCTGAATAATATTCCATTGTGTATATGTACCACAGTTTCTTTAACCATTCATCTGTTGAAGGGCATCTGGGTTGTTTCCAGAATCTGGCTATTGTAAATAGCATTGAAATGAATATAGGTGTAAGGAAGGGATTTTTGTATTGTAGTTTTGTATTCTTAAGATATATTACATTGAGTGGTATAGAAGGATCATATGGGAGTTCAATGTTCAGTTTCTGAGGAATCTCCATATTGTTTTTCATAAAGGCTGGACTAGATGGCATTTCCATCAGCAGTAAATGAAGAGTTCCTTTCTCGCCACATCCCCACGAGCACTGATTGTTCTTGTTCTTTGTGATATGTGCCAATCTCTGTGGGGTGAGATGGTACCTCATTGTTGTTTTGATTTTCATCTCCCTGATGATTAGTGATGTGGAGCACTTTTTCATGTGCCTTTTGGCTGTTTGCATTTCTCCTTCGAAGAATTGTCTGTTCATATCTTCTACCCATTTTTTGATGACATTAGATTATTTTCTTGTTAAGTTCTGTCAGTACCTTGTATATCTTAGATATTAGCCCCTTATCTGATGCTTATTGAGTGAATAGTTTCTCCCATTCTGTGAGTGGCTTTTGTATCCTAGGCACTATTTCCTCTGAGGTGAAGAAGCTTCTCAGCTTAATATAGTCCCATTAGTTTATCTCTGCTTCCACTTGTTTGGAGAGTGTTGATTCCTCCTTGAATATGCCTTTAGTCTCAGTGTCATGGAGTGTTTTACCTACATGTTGTTGTATAAACCTTATGATTTTACGCCTGATATCCAGGTCTTTAATCCATTTGGATTTGACCTTTGTGCATGATGTAGATAGAGGTCTGAGTCTGCTTTTTTGCAAGTAGTTGACCAGTTGTGCCAAAACCATTTGTTGAAGAGGCTTTCTTTGCTCCATTTTGGTGTAACATTTTTTTAATTGAGAAAGAGTGGAGCAAATAGGGAGATTTGAAGTCTAATGTAAGTTTCAGATGCATACAGCAATACAACTTGAAATGTTGAGTAGGCAGTTTTGAAAGCAAAATACAGGATTCAAAGACAAATTCCAGACTTTATTTTAGTTTGGAGGAATCAGCAAGATAGTATAGTGGGTAAGGGGC
>PVKC010040325.1:0-12360 GCA_004027635.1 Crocidura indochinensis | reverse complement strand
GTATTATTTCTGTTAAAAATCAATAACATTGGGAGCCTGAGTGATAGCACAAGCAGTAGGGCATTTACCTTGCACACGGCCGACCCAGGACAGACCCAAGTTCGATCCCCGGTATCCCATCTTCCCTGAACCTGCCAGGAGCAATTTTTGAGTTCAGAGCCAGGAGTATCCCAAGTGCGACCCGGTGTGGCCCAAACAAAACAAAAACAAAACAAAACAAAAAACCAATAACATTGGAGGCTGTAGCTCTCTGCTAGAATACAAATCTCTAGTGTGTGAAGCCCTAGCTTCATTTCCTAACATTCTCCCAACAATAAAGTAAAATTTAGAACACTAGTGAAAACCATTAGAAACTTTAGAAAGAGCAAAAATTCCTTTTGTTCCCTCATGTTATTCACCTTTACTTCTTCCCTGGAGTTGACATTGTCATGAATTTGATATGTATTTTCAGATGTTTTAGAGTACATTCTGAATATTATATGTATATTATAATTACATTATAATATAATAATATAATATAATATACAATGTTATATATAATATTGTATATTTATAGGATTTGGGGCCACATCTGGTGATGCTCAGGGGAGTACCTGGCTATGTGCTCAGAATTCCCCCTGGCTTAGGGGAACATATGGGACTCTGGGGGATCAAACTGCTGTCAGTCCTAGGTCAGTCACATGCAAGGCAAATGCCCTACCTCTGCACTACCACTCTCTATATATACTATATATACTATATATTTTCTTTTTTATTTGTTCTTTTTAATGTTTTATTTATATAATATATTTTATAGAAAAATTAAGGCATTGTATACTTTTCTGTGTAATATGTGATTACATTCAGCAAGTGTTCTTCCACATAAAAGTGTTTTTGAGATCAACCTTATTGATGCATCTAATTCATTCCTTTTCATTCTTTATTGTAATGTCAAGAAGGCTAATAAGTGTTCTAAATTACTTTGATTTACCTAATGAAACTATGAATACACACAGGCAAAGATACAACCTGAAGTAAAAAATAAAATAAGTCACTTTACAAAGAGAAGGAGAGATGCCTAGTCCCCAGACCACTACCCTATGAGTCTAGATTCACAGTGCTATCCGATAGAACATTCTCTGTTGAAAACACTGACCTATTGTACATATGAAATGTCACCAGGCAACTAAGGAACTGAAGTTTCCATTTAATTTCAATTTACTGAATATGGCTAGTGGCTTTTATATTAGATAGTATTAGACTTGAGCACATGGCAATGGGAGGGGAATCTTTTATGCTACATGGGGAGCTCTAAAATAATTCCATCTACCTTTTAAAAGTCAATAGATGAAGCTCAGGTTTTGATTGAGTCCAAATACATGTTCTTCCTTTAAGCTTAAGTGTCCTTGTTCCTGGTTTCCGGATGGGTTAGATGCATTATCAAACAGAAAAGTCAAGGTTGCAGAAAGCCTGTCTTTCTGGGAAATGATTATACTCAAGCCACATAGAAATTTAGTTCTAATTCAAACGCCCTCACTTGACATTTAATAAACTAAAATCCTCCATCAGTCATCCATTAGTTTGCTAAAAGCTTTATGGATAACACAAGTAGTACACAAAAGCTACATAATAATATAAAAATCTTGCAAAAATGGTATTGGCAGTAAGCCAGCTTTGTTCAGTTAGTTGTCTTGTATGTCACAAATGAGGTTCAGATCCAGAGAAAACTAATTTATTTTCTTAATTTCCAAAAAATGAATTTTGGACTTCTGAATCCCCACCCAGATCTCCTTTATAATCAGAAGGTTCCTCCTGAATGTCCCATATAGCCTGCTAAATTTATAGCTCACATAAGCATGTGGTTATGCAATTTACTCAAAATTGGCTCCAAAATGACCAGATCTAGTGTCCAGTTGATCTTCCTTGGCAGTATTGGGGAGATAGAGCAGCACATGTGAGCTGAGGAAATTCAAAGACTGCATCTGGGAGGAATATTGAGGCACAAGGCACAAATGATGGACACATAATAGTCAACAATAAAATAACATAAAAATGCTATGTCTATTATGAAAGGTTTTTTTTTTGTGGTTTTTGGGTCACACCCGGCAGCGCTCAGGGGTTACTCCTGGCTCCATGCTCAGAAATTGCTCCTGGCAGGCACGGGGGACCATATGGGACACTGGAATTCGAACCAATGACCATTTGCATGAAAGGCAAACGCCTTACCTCCATGCTATCTCCCAGGCCCCTATTATGAAAGTTTTTCTTGTCATCTGGGTGCTGATTTATAAAAGCGTACCTACAGTGTTGTCTTTTTCTCCCTTCTCTCAATTCCTATGTTTTTTTATGTTTATATTGTTCTGATCTCTTTGCTTTGTTTCTTTCTCCTATCTCTGGCAGTTTTCACTGATGATTCCCTTTTTCTTTTCCTGAGGCCAGTCTTAAAACGTCCTTGGACAAGGTCATGCTTTCAGTTAATCTATAAGTGGTATCAACCCATTAAAGATAAACGTTAAAGAGAAAGAAAGCTCAAACATAGTTCTTTTTTAAGTGTAATTGTGGTCTGGTATCACATGGATTTTTACCTACTTGAATATTTTATTATTATTGTTATTTAGAAATGGGCATAATAAAGATATTATTGTACTGTTAGGATAATATTCCTATGTTTAATTTTATTTTTATTTTAAAAAGTACACATTTTTGTACTGTGGTACCTTTCTGCTGTGGTTGACACAAACAAGACTCACATAGACTTGGTTTTAATGTAGCAGAGGTGACACACTTTCTTGTGTCTTCAAGGGTTCAAAATGGCAGTGCCCTTGGGATAGGACTGAGAGCACTTAGGATGGTACTTGGGGCTGGAATTATCTGTCTCATGCTTGTAAAGTAGGAATTATGCCACTGAGCTATTCCATATAGTTTGTTTTTTAGATAATATTTTTATTGAAATAATATTGCATTATAATGTATTTCAATACTTAAAATTAACATATGTATGAACTACAATACACTCACCACTAGATTTCTAATTTTATGCAATTGTCTCCTGAGACTTTTATTTTCTTTTCTTTGAGGGGGGTTTTGAGTTTGGAGGCCATAACTGTCAGTGTTCAAGGTCTATTCCTGGCTCTGTGCTTAGGGATCATGCCTGGGAGTGCTCAGGGATCACGTGAGGAGCCAGGGATTAAGATTGGGTCAGCTCTGTACAAGGCAAACATCTTAACCCTCATATTATCACTCTAGCCCCTTCTGAGACTTTCATTTTCTTTTTTTTTCTTTCCTTCTTTTTTCCAACTAGAGACTCATACATGTGAAGTGTGAGATCTACCACTGAGCCACAGCCTAGACCCTGCTGAAATTTTCTATTTTATTATATATTTATTTATTTTTTTACATTCTATTTTTAGATGATACAGGCTTAATATTTTTATATTAGTTTTTTCATATTAATACTTTATTTAAGGACTATGATTATGTTTGTAGTTTGGTTTCAGTTATAGAAAAGAACACCCCCCTTCACCAGTGCAACATTCCCACAAACAATGCCCCCTTTTCCCTCCTCCCCCACCATCTGCCTATATTCCAGACAGGCATTATATTTTTCTCACTCATTACCATAGTCATGATAATTGTTAGTGTAGTTATTTCTCTAACTTCACTCACCACTGTTTGTGGTAAGTGTCATATCAAGAACTGGTCCTTCCAGCCCTTATCTCTAAAGTCTCTGGGTATTATTACACTTTTCTTTTATTGTTATTGTTATTATTATTATTTTATTATTATTATTTTGTTTTTTTGGGCCATATCCAGTGACTCAGGAGTAACTCCTGGCTCTGCGCTCAGAAATTGCTCCTGGCTTGGCGGACAATATGGGACTCCAGAGGATCGAACCACCATCTGCCCTAGGTCAGGATGTGCAAGGCAAATTCCCTACTTCTATACCAGCCCCTTCTCTTATTTTTCTTTTTTTCTTTTTCTTTTCTTTTCTTTTTGGGGGGGGTTTGGGCCACACCCAGTGATGCTCAGGGGTTACTCCTGGCTATGCACTCAGAAGTCGCTCCTGGCTTGGGGGACCATATGGGAAACCGGGGGATTGAACGTCCGTTCTAGGCTAGCGCAGGCAAGGCAGGCACCTTACCTCCAGTGCCACCGCCCGGCCCCTTCTCTTATTTTTCTTAAATCGCCTAGATGAGTGAGACTATTTTGTGTCTATCTCTCTCCCTCTGACTTATTTCACTCAGCACGATAGTTTTCATATCCATCTATATATAGGAAAATTTTATGACTTCATTTTTCCTGATGGCTGATGGCACAGTTTCTTTAGCCACTCATCTCTTGTAGGGCATCTGGGTTGTTTTCAGATTCTGGCTATTGTAAATAGTGCTTCAATGAATATAGGCGTGCAGAAAGTGTATTTGTATTGAGTTTTTGTGTTCCTAGGGCATATCCATAGGAGTGGTATAGCTGGATTATATGGGAACACAATTTCCAATTTTTTTGAGTAATCTCCATATTGCTTTCCATAAAAGTTGGACTACACAGCATTCCCACCAGCAGTGAATGAGAGTTCCTTTCTCCCCACATCCCTGCCAGCACTGATCTTGTTTTTTTTTTTTTTTGTGATTTGTATCAGTTTTGTGGCATGAGATGGTATCTCATTGTTGTTTTGATTTGCATCTCCCTGATGATTAGTAATAAGGAGTACTTTTTCATGTGCCTTTTGGCCATTTGTATTTCTTCTTTGAGGAAGTGCCTGTTCATTTCTTCTCCCCACTTTTTGATAAGGTTAGATTTCTTTTCTTATTAAGTTCTGTCAGTACCTTGTATATCTTAGCTATCAGCCACTTATCTGATAGGTATTGGGTGAATAGTTTCTCCATTCTGTGGGTGGTGTCTAGTCACTATTTTCTAGTGACTATATTCTAGTCACTATTTTCTTTGATGTGCAGAAGCTTCTCAGTTTAATATAGTCTCATTTGCTTATCTCTGTTGCCACTTGTTTGGAGTTTGATTTCTGGTGATGATGTAGAAAATCGTGGTTATTTCTATATATGTTATCCAAGGTTCAGGGGTAAATGGTCAATGTCTGATCTTCTGAACCAAATCACTATGTCAAGTGTTAGAGGGTAAAGCCTCACTGCATTATAAAATTTACGTATTCCTATCTCTATTAGGTAAGAAGTTGTTTGCACACATAAGATTCCTTTTTTTCAATGTGCCTATGAAAAAAAGGAACAATGCTACAAGGTATTACTGGTATGAAGGTAGAGGCAACAAGCCCAGCAATCCCCATAACCTGATTCTAACATGAACTCTAAACACTAGAATAATTTATCTAGTAGAATTCCTTACTAAACAGATCCCCCCAAATGGAGGAAATTGCAGTTACATACTATATTCAATAAGGGTAATACATACTAAGGAAATACATTTAAAGAAATATTTAAAGGATATATATATATATATATCAAGCCAAATCACAGACTGAAGCTGTTCTCCGGATTTTACCTTCCCCTCCCAGTCTAGAGGGGAAGGTAAAATCCGAACAGCTTCAGTCTGTGATTTGGTTTTGTGAAGTCTAAAAAATGTTTCCCAGCAGTCACATATCAGGAAATATTCTCGAGCAAGGGGCTTCTCAGAAACAGACTCTGGTAGCAAGCAAAATTCCACAATGAAAAGAGGTGGGGAAAAAGAGCCACCTAGAGCAAATCAGTAGCAGCAGACTCTCAAATTCTTCTCAGGCTGAGAATCCACCTTTTCACTTTGGGAGCTGTTTGGTAGCTGGCTGGGGTGGGGAGAATATTTTGCTTTGTATGGAGTTAAGAACTCAGGGTAAAAAAGCTTAAATAGGGGAATTAACAGATGTGGGATGAGAGGGTGAAGGACTAGAAAAGAATTTGTAAGATGTTAAGCTAAGGGAGGAGCAATGAGAGAGTGAAGAGCTAGAAAAGAATTTATAAGATGGTAAGCAAAGAAGGGAAAGAGGGTTACATAATATGGAGAGAAGGACAATATATATCATAGACTTTATATATATTACAGATGGACATTAGACAGACATTTAGATGGCCAACATATACACTCATGTGCACATATAGACAGGCACTGAGGACTGATGCATGGGTTGCAGTTGAAAAGCTGACCCAAATGAAATGAACAGAATGTTTAAAAATTATAAAGCCTGCAAGTCAGATGGAAAGAATTTCCATTTTCTAGGCCAATAATGATCGGTGAAGGTAAACTTTACTGAAGAAAGGCTTAGTGAGTTAGATTGTGAAGTCTAGAAAACTAAGTGATACAGCAATGACACTGTAAGAGTAGTATATACCATGAAATATCATCTAGTGGGTCTTGAACATTCAGTTTTCTTTCCTAAAAGAAATAAAAAATTATGAACATTATGGTATATTAAATTCTGAACATGTATGGTAAACTACCTACAACTGAAAACAGATTGCAATAACATATTCAATGAATGAGCTCTGAAACAGGAGTTCATGGCATGCAGTTTCATATTCCATTTCTATCTGTGGACATAAACATTAGATTATATTATCAGGCATAATCAAGTAGGAAATAAATAAATTAGGATTTTTGTCGTGACATTATCATAATGAGCCCTGTTTTCTGAGTCTAATATGGTATAGCGTTGCAATGTGAAACTGTGGTGACCAAACTATATCTCCAAGTGCCACTGTGAACAGAAAAGATCAATGAGCTATTATAAACATAGTAAAATTAAGACATTAAAACTACTTATAGTGAGCACTATAGTGGAAGTCCATGGCTTCCAAATGCATTCTTCACCCATTTCTGTGGATAAAAGCATTAGAATATTATTATAGATATCTATAAAGATCAGTTGATTGGGGACAGGAGCGGTGGAGCAAGCGGTAAGGTATCTCCCTTGTGCATGTTAGTTAGCCTAGGATGGACCACAGTTCGATCCCCCAGCATCCCATATGGTCCCCCAAGCTAGGAGCGATTTCTGAGCACATAGTCAGGAGTAACCCCTCAGCGTCACTGGGTGTGGCCCCAAACAAAACAAAACAAAAAAGATCAGTTGATTGAACACCTACTCAAACTGAATAGCTATATCCATTCTTGACAGGAGAGTTTAATCCATTGACATTTACGGAAATTATTGACAGAAAGAGTTGTTGTGTCATCATATTGTGTAGGGTTGTTGTTGCTACAATTGGGGATTTGGTTTGTGTAATTGCTCTTTGAGTTGCTCATTTAGGGTTGGTTTGGTTAGAGAAAATATTGCGAGATCTTTTTTTGTCTGAGAATGTTTTTAACCCTCCCTTCCATGTAAATGAAAGTTTTGCTGGGTAGTGAACTCTAGGTTGAAAGTTTCTTTCATTCAGAAGTTTGAACATGTCATTCCATTCTTGTCTGGATTGCTTTAAATGGAAGATCTGGTTTGATTCTTATATTGTTTCCTTTGTACTTGAGTTTTGTTTTGTTTTGTTTTGTTTTGTTTTGTTTTTTGGTTTTTGGTTTTTGGGTCACACCCGGTAGTGCTCAGGGGTTACTCCTGGCTCCATGCTCAGAAATTGCTCCTGGTAGGCACAGGGGACCATATGGGGCACCGGGATTTGAACCGATGACCTTTTGCATGAAAGGCAAACACCTTACCTCCATGCTATCTCCCGGGCCCCTGTACTTAAGTTTTTTTTCCTCCCTTACTGCTTTAAAGACTTGATCTCTCTGGTTTTATTTTTATTTATTTATTTATTTATTTATTGGTCATTTGAATTATCTTGGTGTTATGGTCTATTTTGTTTGGCACTTGTTTTGCTTCTTGGATTTGTAGAGAAACCTCTTTCTCAAAGGTGAAGAAGTTCTCTACTATTATCTCCCTCACCACTTGTTCTTCCCCTATCCCGTTCTTCCCCTTCTAGAATTCCTATAATTTGGAGACTATTTCTTCTGTTCTTTGTTCATTAAGTGCCTTACATTTTCTTCCAAGATTTTGTCTCTCCTTTCTTTTTTTGTGTTCTTTAATCCTAACTGGCTTATTATTAGTCTTCAAGTTTGTTTATGCTATTTTCCACCTGTGTAATTCTACTATTATGGCTCGCTAACATGCTTTTTAGTTCTTTCAGTTTCATTTGTATGGATTATCTCATCTTCTTCTTCTTCTTCTTCTTTTTTTTTAGGTCACACCTGGCAGTGCTCAGGGGTTACTCCTGGCTCCATGCTCAGAAATTGCTCCTGGTAGGCACGGGGGACCATATGGTGCACCGGAATTCAAACCGATGACCTTTTGCATGAAAGGCAAACGCCTTACCTCCATGCTATCTTCCGGGCCCCTATCTCATCTTCTAAAAGAGTTATTTGAGATGATTGAATTGTTCATCTACAGTTTTCTTAATCTCACAGGCTAGTGATTCCTTAATTTCCATTGCTAAACCATTAAGTGTTGATTTTAGGTCCTTATCTATAAGGTTCAGGCATTGGATGGATTTGGAGATATGCCAGGATTTCTCTCCATATCCCTCACAATAGATATCTTCTTTAGCTTCACCATTGATCGTTGCATTTAGTGGTTTGGAGTGCTGGATTTCTCAGGCTACTGAAAGAAGTACTAGATGCAACATTCCAGGAAGTCTATGGGTATAAATTGAAATGACTTCTGCTTTTATTGGAAGGGATTGGGAGTGAGGTTTCCTATTCCTTCCCCAGCACCAAGCTGGCTGGCCCCAAAGGGCATATGAACAGTGCTGACACTGGAATTCAAAAAGAGACTGAGGGGGAGCCAGGAAGTGGCGCAGGAGGTAAAGTGCCTGCTGCCTTGCCTGTGCTAGCCTAGGACGGACCACGGTTCGATCCCCCGTTTCCCATATGGTCCCTGTGCCTGCCAGGAGCGACTTCTGAGCGCATAGCCAGTAGTAACTCCTGAGCGTCACTGGGTGTGGTCCAAAAACCAAAAAAAAAAAAAAAAGAGAGAGACTGAGGAAAGGTTGGAGAGGAGCAAAGGGCCCATTTGTTCAAGTTTGGTAGAGGATATTAGACTGAAGCCTCCTTGTCCCCCACTCAGATACAGGCCTCACTGTCCCCAGGGAACGAAGATTCAGAAATGGCACTGGGACCCGATGCTGGAAAAGACCAAAAAGGACAGCCCCATTTGCATTTGGTGGAAGGGATTAAGGAGTGAGCTATCTATTCCCATCCCAGCACCAACATGTCTGCCCCCAAAGGGCAGATGAAGACTCTGATTTCATCTCTGACTGTTCAGCAGTGAGTTGTTTAATTTCCAGGTGTTAAAGTTTATCCTCTGTATCTGTTTGTAGTTCACTTCTATGTTCAATGTACTGTGATCTGAGAAGGAAGGTAATTTGTATAATTTCTATCCTCTTGATTTTATGGAGGTGTGTATTATGGACCAGCATGTGATTTATCCTGGAGAATGACCCATGTGCACTTGAGAAGAATGTATATTCAGTTTTCTGGGGATGTAAAGTCATATATATGTATATCTCCTCTTCCTTCCATTTCTCCTTTTAGAGTAAATATATATTTTTAAATTTTTATATAAATTTTTTATTTAAGCACCATGATTACAAAAACTATTGAAGTTGTGTTTCAGTCATTAACAGAATACCAAGTATATTCTTGCTGGGTTTCAGCCTGGTGGACGTATCAAGGGGTGACAGGACAGTGTTGAGGTATCCCACTATTATTTTGTTGCTATCAATGTCTTTTAGATTTGTCAATAATTCTTTTAAATATTTTGTTGGTTCCTCATTGAGCGTTCGATCCTTTTTGCCACTCTGTGTCTCTTAACTGACACATTTGGTCCATTGATATTGAGAGAGATCATTGTCATTAGATTTAGTGTCATCTTTGTGTAAGAGTTTGGTGTGTCTTTTTTGTCTGTCTTGTCTTAGAGTAGACATTTCAGTTTGTCTTTTAAGGTTGGTTTTGATTCTGAGCTATTGTTTATCTATGAAGCTATGACTAATTTCTCTTTTTGATCTTGCTGCTTTTAGTATTCTATACCTATCTGTCAGACTAATCATTGCGACTAAGATGTATCTTGGGTTGCTTTTTTCTGTATTTCTTTTTGCTGGTACTCCTTGGGCATGCAGGGTTTGGTTGCATGCACTATTTAGCTCTGGGAGTTTCTCTGAAGTGATTTCCTTGACTGTTGATTCTTTCTGGGTCTCTGGGATTCCAATGATTATTTTGTTGTTTCTGTTGAGCTTATCAAAGACTTCTATTGTCATCTGTTCATATCCTTTGAGGATTTTATCCGCTGTCTGATCATTTGTTTTAAGGCTCATTTTTGTTGTTTTGTTTTACTTTTGGACCACATCTGGCAGCGCTCAGGGGTTACTCCTGGTTCTGTGCTCAGAAATCGCTCCTGGTAGATTCAGGAGACCATATGGGAAGCCGAGAATAGAACCACCAAACATTCTGGGTCGGCCACATGCAAGGCAATGCCCTACCACTGCACTATCTCTCAGGCCTCTTGTTTTAAGGCTCTTTTTCAATCTCTTTTGTTTTATGGAGTTGTTATGCTTCTCATCTTCCAGCTCACTGATTCTAGCCTCAGCTGTTGTTACTTTGTCTGAGAGGCTTTCCATTGAGGTTTTCATTTGATCTACTGAGATTTTCAGACCTGTTATTTCAGTTTGGAGTTTTCCAATTTCTATCTTCATATTCTCTTGACTCTTTTTGCTTGTTTGTTTTGTTTTGTTTTGGGGGGTCACACCTGGCAGCACTCAGGGGTTACTCCTGGCTCTATGCTCAGAAATTGCTCCTGGCAGGCTGAGGGGATCATATGGAATGCTGGGATTCGAACCACCATTCTTCTGTGTTTAAGGCAAATACCCTACCGCTGTGCTATCTCACCAGCCCCTTGATTCTTTTTTGGGTTCTGTTCAGCTTAATCTTTTCTTTCTTTGAGTTCTATGAGCAATTTCTATATTTTTTCTCTAAATTTCTTATCTGAGAGGCTAAGAAGGTGATTGACACTTTTCAAGTCATCAGAGCTGCCATCTTCATTCTCCATGGATGGTGTTGGTTTACATTGTTTCCCCATTATTGCACCTGTAGTGCGGTGTTTTTTGCATGTTGTGCATTGTGTGTGTTTCATTGACTAGGAGATGCTTGTGGCCATGGAGTGAAGAAGAGATACCCTGGCCGGGATACCCTGGCTCCACCTTTGGGCAGTGCCAGCTCACCTTCGATCATGTAGCTTCCACAGATACTTATGGGTGCGGTTGGTCCCAAAACCTGCAGCAGCAGGTCTGGACAGCAGCAGTAGCTTGTAAGGTATTTATTGGCAATCAGGCTCCCTACATTCTATTTTAAACTTCTAAAAAAGTTCTCCCTTCACTCCTATAACAATAAAACATGTTTATAATTGAAATATACACTTTTTGTTTTGTTTTAGGGTCATATCCTGAAGTGTTCAAGGGTTACTCCTGGCTTAGTGATTGAGGATTTCTCCTGGAGATGTTTGGTGGACTATTGGGTGTATTAAAGCATGTACTATTTCAGCCTTGGAGCTGTATCCTCAGCCCCCAATGTACTCTTACTCAGTAAAAAATACAATTCATATTTTGCTGTATTTCTTTCTGATACTATTTTCCCCTTCTTCATAGACTAAAGAAATGTTTTTGCAATCACAACCTGTGTATAATTTTGTGGTTTTTGTGTATTTCTACGCTCACAACATATAAGAATATTTTCAAAAAAGGAGAAAAGAATATTTTCATATGATTACATCGGTCTATGTATAGTACCTGTATAATATTCTATCAGTTGGATTATGCACCTTAGCAATGTCTATATATTAGCCAATTTTTCTTGGAATGGTATTAAAATAAAAAGTTACAGAAGCATTCATTGTTATGTTAATCACATATATATTATACTAGAAAAAGTAATTGCCTCTGTTTTCATAGAAAAATGGTAGGTCAAAGAACGTTACAGGTGTTTTTTGAGAAGGTGACTCCGTGCCAGCATGGTACCTGGGGAGACCACTCAATTCTGGGATTTAGTTCAGGGGCTTGAGCATGCATTCATCTATCTACCCACTCCTATAAGTTTCAGTATTTCATATATTAGATTTTCCCATAAAATCTAAGAGTACTTTTTTTTGGTTTTTGGGTCACACCCGGTGACTCTCCAGGGTTACTCCTGGCCCTGTACTCAGAAATCATCCCTGGCAGGCTTGGGGAACCATATGGGATGCCAGGATTCGAACTGCTAGCCATCCTGTGTTGGTTTCATTCAAGGCAAAAGGCTTACCACTGTGCTATTGTTCCTGCCCCAGAATCTGAGTATTTTTGTAGTGAATATTTTCTACATACATACATACATACATATATGTGTATATATGTGTGTGTGTGTGTGTGTGTG
>PVKC010040324.1:0-12373 GCA_004027635.1 Crocidura indochinensis | reverse complement strand
TTTTCAAGTTGCCAAGCTAATAGCGCGCAATGGCAAACCATTTGTGGAGGGAGAATTTGTTAAAGAATGCCTTATTTCTGTTGTCAAAGAGATGTGTCCAGAGAAAGCCGATTTATTTAGTACAGTGAGCCTTTCAGGACAATGACATGATGGATTGAAAAAATGGGAGAAAATTTGCTGCACCATTTGCAAAACTCTGCAAAGAAACTTTGCTATTTTTCCTTGGCACTCGACATAAACAATGATATTCGTGATTCTGCCCAACTTCTCATTTATATGCATGGGATAAATTAGTATTTTGAAGTCACAGAAGAGCTTACTGCACTGCAAAGTATCAAAGGTGCAGTCACAGGAGTGGATATATTTGAAAAGGTTTGCCAAACTGTGAATGGTTTGGAGCTGAACTGGGTTAAACTAGTCAGTGTAACAACTGACGGTTCTCCTAGCATGGTGGGGGCTAAGAGAGGAGTAATTACACAAGAGCTGGGCAAACATAACCATCCTCATCCAATTGCCATACACTGCCTCATCCACCAACAAGTGCTGTGTTGTAAATCACTGAAGTGGGACTCTGTTATGAAAAGTGTGGTATCTTGTGTTAATTACATTAGAACTCATGCACTAAACCACAGGCAATTTCAGGAATTTCTATCTGAGGTAAATGTTGCCCATGAAGATGTTCTGTACCACACAGAAGTCCATTGGCTGAGTAGAGGGAGAGTTTTAAAACGTTTCTATGACTTACTTCCACAGATTGCAGCTTTTCTACTTTCAAAAAACAACAACAACAACAACAACAAGAAGCACCAGAGCTCAATCATCCACAAAAGACATGGCACCTTGCCTTTCGCCTTTCTGACAGATATTACAGAGCTACTGAACAGTTTCAATCTGTAACTTAAAGGCAAGGGGAAATCATCTGTGATATGGCATCGTATGTGAAAGCATTTGAAGTAAAATTAGGCCTTCTCATCAAACAAGTACAGGAGGAAAACTTCAGTCATCTCCCAACAACTCAAAACCTGTTAGCAGACAAACCATTGGTTGCATTCCCAAAGAAAACATGTCTGGCTTCACTAGAATTGTTGCAAAAGGAGTTTCAATTTAGATTCAAAGAGCTTCATCTCCATGAACAGGACATACAGCTTTCTTGTAACCCATTATCTGTTGAGATTGAAAATGTCCTTACAATTTACCAAATGGAACTGGCTGAACTGCAGAATTGTGACTCTTTGAAAGATGCATTTAAGCCAAGTAACCTTTTGAATTTCTATGCATCTCTCCCCTCTGAGACATATCCAAATATCAGGAACTATGCACTAAAAATGGTAACTATCTTTGGTAGCACTTATGCCTGTGAAGAGACTTTTTCAAGAATGAAACATCTGAAATCTCCAACCAGATCAAGATTAACTGATGCCCACTTGCATCACTTGTTACGACTGGCAGTGACAAATATGGAACTGGACATTGACCATCTCATTAGCCAAAAGCAGGCCCACAGTTCCCATTGAAATACTGGTGAGTGATCTGTTTATTTATAAATTGTTTTCACTTTATTTATATAAGATATGTGCAGTGTGAGTAGGATTAGTAGCTCATATAGTCCAGCCCTCCAACTCTCTAAGGGACAGTAATCTGACCCCCACTTTAAAAAGTTTGAAGATCCCTGACTTAAAATATTACTAAATACAATACATTTGTTATATTATTGTTAATCATAATTTTAGACACCATATTATTTAGGTGGATCATATGGGATGCTGGAGCTCGGGTATCCATATGGAATGCTGGAGCTTGAACCACCTGGGCCTGTCCAGGGTCAGCTGAATGCAAAGCAATTGCCCTACCACTGTTATTTCTTTGGCCTTGCTATGTCTCTGGTCCTAGTCTGATACATTTAAATAAAAATATTTTATAATGGCTTGGAAATCTGTACTTAGTTGAGACTATTTTTTTGTTGCCACACCCGATGACATTCAGGGTTTAATACTTCTGTCTATGTGTTCAGAAATCTCTCCTGGCTTGGGGGTCCATATAGGACTCCAGGGATAGAACCGTGGTCTGTCCCAGGCTAGCATGAGCAAGGCAGACAAATGCCTATCAGCTTGCACCACAGCTCTAGCCCCTGGATGAGACTATTTTAAATTTTATTTCATAAATCAATATTTTACAAATGACATGCTTGCTATTTTATATTTAAATTTTATTAGAGTTTAGTTCATACAGCAATATAAAAATACATATAGAGAGATATAGGAATCTTGCCTTGTTCAATCTTTTTGAAAAAGTTTATCAAATTCTTAAAAGTAAAACTAAGTTTTTCTTTAACATAGTAAATTAAATCCTTAGTATCTCAAATATTAAAATATTAAGGCCAAAATATTATTCCAAGCCTACTTTCATCGCTTTATTATTTACAACAGCAACCAATATAAAAAACACCAAGAACCCAACAATATATGAGCTTTATAAAGAAACTGTAATATTTATAAATAATGGAATAATAGTCAGCTATAATAAAAGGTGAAATATTGTTTTCCATTTTCAATTTGAATATTATTAGAGGGCTTATTTTAAGGATAATTAATGAGAAGCTTAAAGACAAACACTGATGATCTCACTCACATATATTATAAAAATATTAATATATATAACTATAATAATTCCTTGAACTTTTAATAAATGCAGTTATGAAGTGGAAATAGAGGAAAAGCAAGATAAGAAAAATGCTATGAGGGGTCAGAGTGATGGTGCAATGATAGGGTGTTTGCCTTGTTTATGGCTAACTTAGAACTGACTGTGGTTCGATCCACCAGCATTATATATATTATATATTAATCCAAAAGTGATTTCTGAGCACATAGCCAGGAGTAACCCCTGAGAGTCACCAGGTGTGGCCCAAAATCAAAAAGGAAAAGAAAAGAGAAGAAAAATTATATGAGAAAGAAGCAGACTAGTAGTGATACCAATTGAGTTAGTCGTAACACCAATTGAGTGATGATAGACATTATTCAAAACTCTTATAAGTGTAGGAGAGTCAATAATTTTACACACCAGAAGTATAAACATAAGAAATATTGTGATTATGCTACTTTAAGTACAATAAAATTAGTATCATTATTTGATTGACCACGATACTTAAATAATTTGTCTAAGAAATATAGAAATTAGTAGAACTTGTTGAAGGATTGTTAGGAGCAATATGAATTACTTTTTATAAATATATGTGTAATTTTCTTATCTGTACACTTTCATATTATTTTGCTAGACTCTATGTACGGTAATATATTATTCTAAATATCAACACTCTCTTCACTTCCAACACTTTCTAGATGTATCTGGATTTGAGTGAATTACAATAAAAACAATAATTTTATTTGAGTGAACCTATTTTACTTTAGAATTATACCTAAAAATCCTCCCTGAATAGTAGAGCTAGAGTGATAATCAGTTTCACTTTTGCCTTGCACACAGCCGACCTGAGTTTTATATTTACGTCCATATGGTCTCCCAGTATTTCTATGAATGATTACTGTACACAGAACCAACAGAACTATTGCTAGCTGTGACACCCAAATTGAAAAACAAATAAAATCCTGAAGAACTTTTAATTCTTGTACTTATTATATATGCTATAATATTAAAATGTGTTTTGGGAGCCGGGAGATAGCATGGAGGTAAGGCGTTTGCCTTTCATGCAGAAGGTCATCGGTTCGAATCCCAGTGCCCCATATGGTCCCCCGTGCCTGCCAGGAGCAATTTCTGAGCATGGAGCCAGGAGTAACCCCTGAGCACTGCCGGGTGTGACCCAAAAAAATGTGTTTTATATTAAATTTTGAGAATAAACACAATTTTGTTTAAATTTATATATGTATATATATATATATATCCTAATACAATGCCAGGCAATGCTGTAAGAGATCAGGAACTATGGAATTCAATGTCCATGCTATTGTTTACATGCAGATCCTTAATTTGCTTGGTAAGCAGCTTCCATATTAGTTTATATATATAATATATATCAACTAATATGAATATATATATCAGTGATAAACTTTACTCAGATTTTGAAAGTATGAAAATAATGACTTTATATTTTATTTATAAAATACTTAAAATATTTCTATTGAATGCATTTTAATTTTCTATTTCACATAGCCAAAGGTCATTAAAATTGGCATTTTACAATGAATAAATACATAAATATAAGGTAACTTTTATCCTATGAGGCACCTACTTTAGACTTAGTGAAGTTCAGCTTATATCACATTATATGCTGTAACAGTTTTTATGTATACAACTTGTGTACTGTGCCACAATTAACTTAGAATTGGACATTCATTATCCTGCTGTTTTGTTCCATTTTTCCTTATGTGTCAAGAAATCAAATATAAAGGCAATTATTTTCCATGAAGAAATAAATGTCAGAAATTCAATATTTAAAAGGCAGCAATAACAATGCTAGATGACCGAAGCAATAACTTTTTGAAGATAACAAGCAAGCAATTTTAACCTTGGAGCCAGATCATCAAATAATTCAAAAAAAATCCTGCAGCAACAGAGGAGAGTTGTGAGGTGACTCTTTAAGGTAAATAAAAAGCAGTTATCATTTACTCAAAATGACTACCTAGTTTTCTTAACTTCTTTTCAGTTCCTTCTGTTTGGTAAAAACTATAAATATCAAAGTATTTTCAGGCACAGAAAAGTTTTTAAAAACACCCTACATTATCAAGTACAGTATAATATAAATTTATTCACATTAGAGAAAATTGTGACTTTGTATGATTGTATACATCATTAACATCATTATTTTAGCTGTGGTACTATAATCTATAATTAGAACAGTTTAATGATTTAGGGAAATAATACTCCACCTGCATCCTTTCCAGTAAACAGACTTAGTTTTATAGACAGAACCTCAGGTTTTTTCTTCACTGTTTCTTTTCCATTCCTCCACTCTTTTTCTTTATTCCAAGCATACATATAAGATCATCTGGTATTATTCTTCTGACTCATTTTTCTTGCATAATGCACTCATTTTCCTTTAGATCACAGCACAATGGATAAACTCAATTTCTTTCTTTCTTTTATTTTTTTAGTTTTTGGGCCACACCCAGTGATGCTCAGGGGTTACTCCTAGCTATGTGTACAGAAATCGCCCCTGGCTTGGGGGGCCATATGAGACACCACAGTATGTCCTAGGCTAGTGCATGCAAGGCAGATGTCTTACCTCTTGAACTACCACTGTTCTGGACCCTCAATTGTATTTTTTCTATCTCAGTAATATTTCACCTTGTATATACATATCATGGTTTCATTATTTGCTCATTTAATGTTAGGCAAGTGCAGTGTATTTTCATATAATAAGTAAACACTATGTAAGCATAAAGTGATATATAACTACACTAAAAACTACATGACAATTATAATGAGAGAGAGAGAGAAATAGACTGTCTGTTTTGAAGACAGACAAAGTTACATTTTGTATAAAAAAGTTGCACTGATGAAGGGTGTGTACATTTTATGACTAAAACCAACTACAAATATTTTTGAAACCAGTGGTCCTCAAACTATGGCTCACGGGTCACATATTGTATTTGTTCTAGTTTTGTTTTAGTGTGTATAGGAATTTGTTCATAATTTTTGTTTTTACTATAGTCTGGCCCTCCAATGGTCTGAGGGACAGTGAACTGGACACCTGTTTAAAACGTTTGAGGACCCCTGTTTTAAACAATGGTGATCAAATAAAGAATTTTTGTTTGTTTTTGGATCACACCCAGCAGCACTCAGAGGCTACTCCTGGCTCTAAGGTCAGAAATAGCTCCTGGTAGGCTAGGGGAACCATATGGGATGTTGGGTTTTGAATCACCACCGTCCTTCTGCATGCAGGCTATTGCTACTCCAGACTATTGCTCTTGCCCCTAAAGAAATTATTTTTTAAAAATAATATTATATTGCTCATTTTAGATTTTAACATTTTGTTGAAAAATTTTGCATCAGCACTTACTAGGAATATTATTATGTAAATAATCATATGTGAAAAAAAGCACTATGATATCTATATGTGTATACTAAGCATTATGATATAAACAGCTTGTGAGGATCTATGTCTTCTAAAGTTGGTATCCCAGACACACAACATGTAGAGTTAGATCTTTTAGCTCCTTCTATATTCCTCATTAAGAACATCATTTGAGACACATAATCTCCTGTGTCCCATAGACATGGTGTCGGATGGTTTGCTTTAAGGTTTTTTTTCCCTCCAATTTCTACCTGTGTATGGAGTTATTATGCATCTCATTATCCAGACCACTGATTCGGTCTTCAGCTGCTACTACTCTTTTGGAGGGCTTTTCAGTGAGATTTTCATTTTGTCTACTGAGTTTTTCAGTCCCATTATTTTAGTTTGGAGTTTTCTCATTCGTGATTCATTCATCTTTATTTGTTTATCTTTATTTGTGGTTGGTTCATCTCGATTCATGATTTATTTGATTTCTATGAACATTCTCCGTATTTTTTTTTTTTTTTGGTTTTTGGGTCACACCCGGTGATGCTCAGGGTTTACTCCTGGCTATTTGCTCAGAAGTCGCTCCTTGCAGGCACGGGGGACCATATGGGGAACCGGGGGATCGAACCACGGTCCGTCCTAGTTTAGCGCAGGCACCTTATCTCCAGCGCCACCGCCCAGCCCCAATTCTCCGTATTTCTTCTCTAAACTTCTTACCTTATCTGAGAGGCTATATAAGTGGTTGATATTTTTAGGGTCATCAGAGCTACCATCTTCATTCTCTATGCATAGTGTTGTCCTGCCTTGTTTCCCCATTGTCTCCCTAGTATGTCGTGTTTTCTATGTTTTGTGCTGGAGTTCCTTGTCTAGAAGATGTGCATTGTGGCAAAGGAATTTGGTTCTTCCTTTCATGGGTGGAGGCAGTTTACCTCTGTTGACATGACCTCAGGAGATGTTTTGTGGTGTTATGCCCTCCCTAGCTATTCGCATTAGGGTGCTTTACAGCAGTTTCAAAAGTCGAGCAGAGGCAGAGGCAAAAGTTCAAAATGGCTCCTGTGTACCAAAGCACATGGCTGGAATCCATCTTTCAGCACTTTATCTGGTGCTATGTTTAAGCCACTCAGCTTACTGGACTTATAGTGAAGGGCACCCTCTATTTTCTCCAAGGAAGCTGCTGAATAAGGATGTCACCCATATAGTGGTGTGTTAAAACACCTGAAAATTCATGCATAATGAAATAAAACTTGTGCCACAATATGTTGACCATTAGCCGACATTTAGTCATTAGCCATTACCTGTGGAAGCACCTTCCATTGGTAGCATTGTGTGACTCAGTTTAATTTAAGGAGAGGATGGAAAAAGTAAAGCAGGGAAGATTCTCAAGATGTAAGGAATGGTGAAAAAACAGTGCTGTTGGTCAATTGCAATTAAATACCACTGCGAAGGGATCACAGCTGGAGAAGGGAGACCAGGCTGCAGAAAGGTCCCATTATTAGTTTCCTGCTTTTATGTTAGGAAGAGGCTGTCTATTCTTAACTTAAATATGGCAATGGCTTTAAATTCTGGTACAATTCACTGATTAACTCTGGTTATTAACATTGCACTGTAAAGAAAAAAGCATAAGGAAAACATTAAGAAACTTCACGGGGTTTAATCCAGAACTTTTCAAAATTGGGAAGAACCAGAGTACTCTTTCCAAACAGGAGTCAAATTGATCCCATGTCTTGATAATTCGTTCTGAGGAGGTTGAGTTCCCAGATACTTCCCTGCTTGTGAAGGGTCCAGCCTTACTTTGGGATTTTTGCAGCTGACATTGAGCATAACATCCCTTTTCTATTTTTCCTCCTTTAAATCTTTTTCTGCTACATAATATTCATATAATAAGTGAGTCATTTTCTTTTCTATGTCTACCTCTTTGCCATCTAGTTGCTGAATCACCATATGTATAAGAGACTAACAAACCACTGGGGATCGATCTTTTCCACCTTGGCAATAAGCTTTTATCATAACACAAAGAACTCTTTCTCAGGTGTCTAAGTCTAAAAGTTCGTCTTCTGAATTATATTCTTTATTTGTCTGTCTTATTTTTAAATTTATTTAAACATCTTGATTACAGATATGGTTGTGATTAGGTTTCAGTAATTTAAAGAATACTCCCCTTCACCAGTGCAACATTCCCACCACCATTGTCCCAAATCTCCCTCCATTTCACCCCACCCCCTCCTGTACTCTAGACAGACTTTCCAGTTCCCTCATTCATTCACATGATTATGGTAGTTCTCAGTGTAGTTATTTCTATAATTGCACTCACCACTTTGTATGGTCAGTTTCATGAAGTGAGCTGCAAGTTCCACCCTCCTCTCATTGTCTCTGAGGATAGTTGCTAAGATAACTTTTGTTTTTCTTAAAACCCATAGATGAGTGAGACTATTTTGCGCCTCTCTCTCCCTCTGACTTTTTTTCACTCAGCATAATAGATTCCATGTAAATCCATATATAGGAAAATTTCATGATTTCATCTCTCCTGATGACTGGATAATATTCCATTGAGTATATGTACCACAGTTTCTTTAGCCATTCGTCCATTGAAGGGCATCTTGGTTTTTTCCAGAGCCTGGCTATTGTGAATAGTGCTGCAATAAATATAGGTGTAAGGAAGGGATTTTTGTACTGTATTCTTGTGTTCCTAAGGTATATCACTAGGAGTGGAATAACTGGGTCGAATGGGAACTCAATTTTCAGTTTTTGGAGGAATCTCCATATTGCTTTCCATAGAGGATGGACTAGACAGCATTCCCACCAGCAGTGGATAAGAGTTCCTTTCTCTCCACATCCCCACCAGTACTCATTCTTTGTGATGTGTGCCAATCTCTATGGTGTAAGATGGTATCTCATCGTTGATTTGATTTGCATCTCCCTGATGATCAGTGATGAGGAGCGTTTCTTCATGTGCCTTTTGGCCATTTGTATTTCTTTTTTATCAAAGTGTCTGTTCATTTCTTCTCCCCATTTTTTGATGGGGTTAGATGTTTTTTTCTTGTAAAGTTCTGTCAGTGCCCTGTATATTTTGGATATTAGCCCTTTATCTGATGGGTATGGGTGAATTGTTTCTCCCACACGGTGGGTGGCTCATATCCTGGGCACTATTTTTTGAGGTGCAGAAGCTTCTCAGCTTAATGTATTCCCATCTGTTGATCTCTGCTTCCACTTGTTTCGACAGTGCAGTTTCCTCCTTGAAGATGCCTTTAGTCTCAATGTCATGGAGTATTTTACCGACGTATTGTTCTATATACGTTATGGTATCAAGTCTGATATCAAGGTCTTTAATCCATTTGGATTTTACCTTCGTACATGATGTTAACTGGGGATCTATGTTTGCATTTTTGCAAGTGGCTAACCAGTTCTGCCAGCACCACTTGTTGAAGAGGTTTTCCCTGCTCCACTTATTATTTCTAGCTCCTTTGTCAAAAATTAGGTAATTGTATGTCTGGGGAGCATTGTCTGAGAACTCAAGCCTATTCCATTGCTCTGAGGGTCTGTCTTTTCCAATACCACGCTGTTTTGATGACTATTGCTTTGTAGTACAGTTTAAAGTTGAAGAGAGTAATGCCTCCCATACTCCTTTTCCTTAGGAGTGCTTTAGCTATTCGAGGGTGTTTATTGTTCCAGATGAGCTTCCTAAATGTTTGATATACTTCTTTGAAGAATGTCATGGGTACCTTTAGAGGGATCACATTAAATCTGTACAATGCTTTGGGGAGTATTGCCATTTTAATGATGTTAATCTTGCCAATCCATGAGCATGGTATGTGTTTCCATTTCTGTGTGTCCTCTTTTATTTCTTGGAGCAGGGCTTTACAGTTTTCTTTATATAGGTCCTTCACATCTTTGGTCAAGTTGACTCCAAGGTATTTGAGTTTGTGTGGCACTAATGTGAAAGGGATTGCCTTCTTGACTTCCTTCTCTTCCTTATCATTATCGATGTATAAAAAGGCCATTGATTTTTGTGTGCTGAGTTTGTAGCCTGCCACCTTGTTATATGAGTCTATTGTTTCTAGAACCTTTTTGGTAAGAGTTTTTAGAGTTTTCTAAGTATAGTATCATGTCATCTGCAAACAATGAGAGCTTGACTTCTTCCTTTCCAATCTGGATTCCCTTGATATCTTTTTCTTGCTTGATCGCTATAGTAAGAACTTCCAGCACTATGTTGAAGAGAAGTGGTGAGAGAGAACAGCCTTGTCTTGTACTAGAATTTAGAGGAAAGGCCTTTAATTTTTCTCCTTTGAGGATAATATTTGCCGTTGGCTTGTGGTAGATGGCTTCAACTAGGTTGAGAGTTTCCTTCAATTCCCATCTTGCTGAGAGTTTTGATCAAGAATAGGTGTTGGACCTTATCAAATGCTTTCTCTGCATCTATTGATATGATCATGTGATTTTTTTCTTGTTGTTGATGTCGTGTATGATATTGATAGATTTATGGATGTTAAACCATCCTTGCATTCCTGGGATGAAACCTACTTGGTTTTAGTGTATGATCTTGATGATGCATTGGATCCTATTTGCTAGGATTTTGTTGAAGATCTTTGCATCAGCATTCATCAGGGATACTGGTCTGTAGTTTTCTGTTTTTGGAAGCATCTCTGTCTGGTTTTAGTATCAAGGTGATGTTGGCTTCATAACAGAGTCCCATACACTGATTGACTTGGTCTCTAGAAACATGCACCACATCTTAGCATTAAAATTTATGAATCAAAGAAACAAAAATCTCTGTGCTATCAGAGTGCCCCCTTAATATTTGCATCTTTCTACGAGGGGGTTCACCTCTATTCCATAATTTTTTTTAATTTCCTGTTATCAATTGCCACTTGTGGAGTTTTTCTCTCAAGACCTGGAGGCAAACCCCTGAATGAGAAATGTGGACATCTATCTATCATGTGATTGACAAACTTTATTAGTGGTTCAACTTACTTTGTACATGACAGAACAAAAGATGGATTCATGCCTAAGTTAAAAGTCTATCTTAAAGCTGGTTGGATCTTGGGGCCTGGGAGATAGCCTGGAGGTAAGGCGTTTGCCTTTCATGCAAAAGGTCATCGGTTCGAATCCCATGCCTGCCAGGAGCAATTTCTGAGCATGGAGCCAGGAGTAACCCCTGAGCACTGCCAGGTGTGACCCAAAAACCAAAAAAAAAAAAAAAAAAGCTGGTTGAATATTCCAAGTAATTAGCAGGACACCTAGTATAAAGAATAAAGGATAAGAATAAAGTATTTTTTGGTAAATTAGATATAAAGGAAAGCAAATACGAGCCTCGGAGTGAGACATGCAGTCCTCAGCAGAAATGTTTTGAGAAGCCCTTCTTTCTCTATTGGAGGCCTTTTCCCTCTTGCTTGTTTTTGGCAGCTTTTCCACAGACCCTTTTTATGGAGAACAATATTCCCCACAATATTATTACAAAAGATAGATTTTCTTTGATCAGTAAGTAGTACATCCTTATCCTTATAATTTTTTTTTTGGTTTTTGGACCACATCCGGTTATGCTGAAGGGTTACTCCTGGCTATATGCTCTCATTGTTTGCAGATGACATGATACTATACTTAGAAAACTCTAAAAACTCTACCAAAAGGTTCTAGAAACAATAGACTCATATAACAAGGTGGCAGGCTACAAACTCAGCACACAAAAATCAATGGCCTTTTTATACATCGATAATGATAGGGAAGAGAAGGAAGTCAAGAAGGCAATCCCTTTCACATTAGTGCCACACAAACTCAAATACCTTGGAGTCAACTTGACCAAAGATGTGAAGGACCTATATAAAGAAAACTGTAAAGCCCTGCTCCAAGAAATAAAAGAGTACACACAGAAATGGAAACACATACCATGCTCATGGATTGGCAAGATTAACATCATTAAAATGGCAATACTCCCCAAAGCATTGTACAGATTTAATGTGATCCCTCTAAAGGTACCCATGACATTCTTCAAAGAAGTATATCAAACATTTAGGAAGCTCATCTGGAACAATAAACACCCTCGAATAGTTAAAGCGTAACAAAAGACGATATCCCTGGCTACACCTAAGGATCAACACAAGGCCCAAGATCACCAACTGCAAAAGACAGATTAAAATGACACTGAGGAAACAGAACTTTTGAAATCACAAACAAAGACTTCATCGTAAGTTCTACTCCTTGACCTGTGCAGAGACTGAGAGCTCTAGATACAAAGATCTATTATTATTAGTAGTAGTATTATTATTAGTATTATTAGTATTATCCAGATCAGAGTAAAGTCTTCCATACAACAAGAAAACATCAAGGCAAGGGTAAATGAACTTGAAAAGAATCTATAGATAATCCCAT
>PVKC010040323.1:0-12362 GCA_004027635.1 Crocidura indochinensis | reverse complement strand
AGAAGAGTGATTTCTTCCTGCTCTACATACCCCTTGATTAATATATAATGTCCATCTTTGTCCCTTACAACCTTCCTGAGTATAAAGTTTGCATTATCTGATATTAGTATGGCCACTCCAGCTTTTTTGTGGGTGTTGTTTGCTTGGATAATTTTCCTCCAGCCTTTTATTTTGAGTCTATGTTTGTTCTGACTATTCAAGTGCGTTTCTTGTAGACAGCAAAAAGTTGGATTGAGTTTTTTGATCCATTTAGCCACTCTGTGTCTTTTAACTGGTGCATTTAGTCCATTGACATTGAGAGAAAGAATTGTCCTAGGATTTGATGCCATCTTTATATCGAAATTTGGTGTGTCTGTTGGTTAGTCTTGTCTTAAATTATGTCTTTCAGTTTTTCTCTTAAGTGTGGGTTTGAGTCTGTAAAGTTTCTGAGTTGTTTTTTGTCTGTGAAACCATGTATTTTTCCGTCAAACAGGAAAGTGAGTTTTGCTGGGTACGGTATTCTAGGTGAAGCATTCATTTTCATTCAGTCTTGTCACAATATCCCACCACTTCTTTCTGGTCTTAAGTGTTTCAGTTGACAGGTCTGCTGTAACTCTCAAGGATGTTCCCTTGAATGATATTTCCTTTTTTGATCTTGCTGTATCTGTGGGATTCGTCATTGTGACTAGAATGTGTCTTGGGGTATTTTTTCTGGGGTTTCTTTTGGTTGGTACTCTTCGGGCATGCAAGATTTGATCACATATATTCTTTAGTTCTGGAAGTTTCTCTTTAAAATGATGTTCTTGATCATTGATTCTTCCTTGAAATTTTCTTCCTGTGTCTCTTGGACTCCAATGATTCTTAAGTTGTTTCTGTTAATCTTATCATAGACTTCTATTTTCATCTGTTCCCATTCTTTGACTATTTTTTCCATTGTCTGTTCGTTTGTTTTAAGTTTTTTTTTCCAATCTCTCCCACTGTATGGAGTTGTTATTTATCTCATCTTCCACAGCACCAATTCTGTTCTCAGCTTCTTCTACCCTGGTGTTGAGGTCATCCATTTTACCATTCAATTCATTTACTGAGTTTTTCAGGTCTGTTAGTTGACATGTTATTTCGGTTTGGAGTTTTGTGATTTCTGTCATCATATTTTCTTGGTTCTTATTAGTGTTCTCTTCAACTCGGTCCATGGTTTCTTTGAGTTCTTTCAGCATCTTCCAAATTGCTTTTCTAAAGTCCTTATCTGAGAGATTGATTAGTTCGTTGGCCATTATCTGGCCATCAGAATTGTCATCTTCGTTCTCTATGTCTGACGCTGGCCTGCGTTGTTTCCCCATTGTCACACTAGTATTGTTTGTTTTTCTATGTGTTGTGGTGGTATTCATTGGGTAAATTATGTGCGCAGCCAGACAAGTATGGTTCCGCCCTTTCTTGGGTGTGTCGATTTGCCTACAAGGGAGTGTAGTCCTCTGTGGATGAGGCCTCTCAAAGGATCAAATCTTGGACCTAGGCACACAGCAGAGATGATAGTCAAGAGAGAAATGCTGGGCTTCAGTTATCCAGCACAGTCCTTAGTGTGATTTTTTTCTCTTCTCGTTGTGATGTTCTTTCCTTAGAAATACGCATGGTCGCGTAGCGAAGCGGAGCCAAAGTGCTCTTCTGCAGCCTATTTCACTTTAATGAGGTGTTCCTGGGCATCACTGCCCTAGAATGGACCTCTGGGAGAGCGAGTCTTTTTGGAGCCAGTTTGACCCACTCCCACGAGTTCCAGAGGACAGCAGAGGACAAAGAACCACAAAGAAAAGACCGGACTCATAGTTCTTCCCAGTCAGCTCCACTAGGCAGGTGTGGATACGCAGAAATTCCCAGCCTGACGTCACAATCAGGGGACCTTGCTTTGCAAACTACTCACGCTTGCCGATTTTCACTCTAATGAAGTGTTCCTGGGCTTCTCTGCCCGAGAATGGACCTCTGGGAGAGCGAGTCTTTTTGGAGCCGATTTGACCCACTCCCACGAGGTCCGGAGGACTGCAGAGGACAAAGAAACACAAAGAAAAGACCGGACTCACAGTTCTTCCCAGTCAGCTCCACTAGGCAGGCGTGGAAACCGATAGCCTGATATTTCTGATATTTTGTCATTTTAGGGCTTTACTGGCTTCTGCTGCTCCAGAGATTAGCATAATCTTGCACATTGAAATCTATTGTCACCCCTAATTTTTAGTATGCATTACTTTGAAAATTAATCCAGTGTCCTATATTAATTAATCCACCTCCTATATCTTGGACTAATATTTCCCTACCTAAATTCCCCATGCAGAACATCTAAGACAGTTTAATACCACATACCTGAAATTAGAAACTTCAAAACTTGCTTATTTTGTTTTGTTCATTTGTTCCTATAAAAACCACAATAAAGGCATCTATGCATCTTCTGTCACTTTGTCCCTTGCTCATATCTCCTGATAGTATGTGGTGCTTCACTATGCAGTCCTGCATGATATGATATGTTCCTTTTCAAGAGAGCTATAAGGAATTAAAGCATATCTTCCAGATTAATCACTCTGATTTGTTGACATCACCATATCTGGATAAGAATAAAAACTTCATTTTATACTAAATAGTCTTTTTGGAGGACTAGAGCAAAACTATAGTGGGAATGTTTACCTTGCATGCAGCCAATCCCTGGCATCACATATGGTCCTTTATGCACTCTAGGAGTGATTCCTGAGTGCAGAGCCAAGCGTTACTCGTGAGCATTTTGGGGTGAAACCACCAACTCCCACATAAAAAAAAAAAAAGAAAGAAAGAAAGAAAGAAAGAAAGAAAGAAAGAAAGAAAGAAAGAAAGAAAGAAAGAAGAAAGAAAGAAGGAACAAAAGAAAGAAAGAAAGAGAGAGGGAGAGAAAGAAAGAAAGAGAGAGAAAGGAAAGAAATAAGGAAGAAAGAAAGGAGAGAGGGAAAGGAAGAAAAAGAGAGAAATAAAGAAAAAGAGAGAAAGAAAGAAAGAGAAAAAGAAAGAAAAAAAAGAAAAAAGAAAGAAAAAAGAAAGAAGAAAGAAGAAAGAAAGAAGAAAGATGAAAGAAAGAAAGAAAGAAAGAAAGAAAGAAAGAAAGAAAGAAAGAAAGAAAGAAAGAAAGAAAGAAAGAAAGAAAGAAAGAAAGAAAGAAAGAAAGAAAAATGTTTTATTGTAGCCTTTATTTTTTTCTTAGTGGGAAGCTGGAAAGTTTAGTGAGATCAAGATATATTTTACACTAAGGGTTCAAAAAACAAAATGGGTTTCCATTTTGGGATATCTGAGAATGTGTGTAGGTAATCTATAAAATGTTTTCTTATCCTTCTCTTAGATAATGTTTAAAGTAGCATTTCGAGTTAGAAGTCACAATCTTCACATAACAAATGAATAAATTGGGGTTCCATTTTAGAGAGATTTTCCATGGTTAGTAGATTCATATGACACTAAGCCATTACTCTTTAACCATTATTCTTCCATTATTATGATAATGATAACTAAGTCATTATATCATGAATAATTTCAGTAATATCTAATCTGACAGAAAGAAACAACATTTTTTCAAGCTGTGTGCTAAGTGTCTGTGATAAATTTAGTCAATATAATTTTACTATCAATTATAATATAGTCTTCATATTTCCAGAATATGGAAATACATTTGTACTACAATTACATAAATTGAACAAGAGAATAGGGCCAAAATGATGAAATGAGAAAACCCAGATTTGAGTCTTAACTACTTTGTAATAGGGCTCTAATTTTAGGCAATGTCTTGGGGCAGTATTTCTAGGATACAACCATTATGTCAGTATCATCTTATAAAAACACTTTATGGCCACCAGAATGATTCTGAAATTAAAAGCTAAACTTAAGAAGCAGAGTTAACTGGAGAACCTAGACAATAAAAGAGAATTGTGACTTTGATACCAACACATATTAAAAATATATGTTGCATTTGATTTTTACACATAATGTGTTCAAGAATTAGTCTTATATTTTGCTTATGAGCTGCATAATTTAATTTTGAATTTAATTGTACCTTATATTGTAGTGATACTTAAGGCGTCTGGCACTACAAGAAAAAAATCATAAGTCAACTTACCAGGCTAGCTGAAAGTAACATCATATTTACTATTCATCTGAATTTTTTCCTGTTGTGATCAACCATTAAAGTTCTGTTCTTTTCCTGATCATACAAACTAAAGGAATAACTAGATTCCAGAGAAGGTATACTTTTAGGCAAAATTCAACATCCTTACATCAACCTCTCCCTCTGTTGGAATGAGCTGAAACTGACCTATAATCCATTTCTTTCTTTGCAAATTCTTTTCATTATTGCAATTAGTTCTTTGGAGGCCTGGAAGAAAAACAAAGTAATATTATGGTTTGATACATAATTGGCATGATAATTTACCTGTAAATTATATCTCTGTATAAATATACTTTTTTTTGTTGTTGTTTTTTAGGCCACACCCGGTGACGCTCAGAGGTTACTCCTGACTATGCGCTAAGAAGTCGCTCCTGGCTTGGGGAACCATATGGGAAACCGGGAAATTGAACCGCGGTCTGTCCTAGGCTAGCGCAGGCAAGGCAGGCATCTTACCTCCAGCGCCGCCACCCGGCCCCCTATAAATATACTTAATAATATTAATACATTATTTTAAAATAAGTCTTTAATCAGATAAATATAAGCAGTCAAGTAATTAATTTGGACTTAGAATTCTTTCATGGTAGATTTTTACCAGGTCAAACTTCATGTTTCCTTTGAGGCAGAACTCGCCTTTCATATTTATAAATACTAACTTGTTGAGACATAAGATTTGCCTTTGAATACAATCCAGAACATAGCTATTATTTCTCCCCCATTCATATGTAATGAAAGCTTTTGCAATGGAAATTAAATAAGACTAGAGAATGCTCCTTAAAGTTTCTAATTTGTGAGGAGATAATAGATGATGAATATTCTTAGGTGTTCAAATTTCTCCAGGAAATTTCAGTTAGTTCAATGTAATTAACACCATTTTCAATATTATAACTATATTACAAAACCATGTTTGTCTTTTCCTGTCTCCTTATATCAAGAAAGGTTGCTGTAAGGAAAACCAGGAGGCTTGGAAATCATTTGTGCAGCTACCATTCACTAGCCTCATTGTTCCAGATAGAAATATTTCTTTCTTTCTTTTTTTTTTTTTTTTTTTTGGTTTCTGGGTCATACCCGGCAGTGCTCAGGGGTTACTCCTGGCTCCATGCTCAGAAATTGCTCCTGGCAGGCATGGGGGACCATATGGGGGACCGGGATTCGAACCGATGATCTTTTGCATGAAAGCTAAACGCCTTACCTCCATGCTATCTCCCGGGCCCCCAGAAATATTTATTTCTAAAAACAGAGTATAAAAATTATTTTAATTTTGTGAATTTTATCAACATTACTTATGCTTTATTTAATCAAATAGATTATTTAATCAACACATGTAACATAATATAATTGTATTATTTAAACAACAATAGAAATAACCTTTTATATATCACTATCATTCATCACAAAGGCAACAACTTTCCACTGCTTTTCTAATTTCTATATTAAAAACAAAATGCTTCTTTATTCTTCTTTTTTTTGTGGGGGGAGTAAGTTGGTTACTCGGCTCTGTGCTCAGAAATTTTTGCTGGCAGGCTCAGGGGATCATATGGGATACATGGCTTAGTCATGCACAAGGCAAATATTCCTTAAGGGGCCCAGGAGATAGCATGGAGGTAAGGCGTTTACCTTTCATGGTTACACATAAGAATTAAACTGAGGGATTCTTTCACCGAATATTTCTTATTGAAAAGTTCACAAAGAGAAGACTAGATAAAAATAAAGTGGGGAAAATCTTCACTATTTAAGAGAATATTTAGTAAGAGTTAGCTGTCAAAGAAAATAGATGTAAAATATCCAAAGCCATACATGTACATTTTATGTCTTTTGAAATAGTTGGGGGTTGTTAAATCCAACAACACGTTGGTGTGTGATAAGGAATGTGCAGTATAGAAGTTAAAAAGGGTAAATGGGGGGTACTGAAGGTTGGGGTGATAGAGTTAAAAAGTGAAAATGAGCTTTTACAGAGGTGTGCAAAAGGGCAGAATACCAGATGGACATTCTACATACACAAAACATAACTTAAAAATGGGATATATTATTAATATGTACTGTGCCAGCGACTGCCTTAGTAAAAATGTGTAGCTCATCTGGAACAAGGCGGTAGAGGGGTGCTGGGGTCACCCAAGTCCTGCACCCCCGCTAGGCCTGGTTAAGTAGGCCTCCTCTGGCATGGCAGAGGCGTGCCAAATCCCATGCTGCTGAGACTCCCAGCTCCCAGAAAGGAAAGAGATTCATCATGCTGCTGAGAGGCTGGAAGTTCCTGTTGAAGTTTTTATTATTATGAAGTTTTCTATTAAGTTATTATTCCAAGAATGTTTTTCCTATGAACAATTATAGTCAATGTTTATGACAGCTTTACTTTTATCTTTTTAAATATTAATATTATACTTGAAATAATCTCTTCTTACCTCTCTGTCATTTTTTCTTTATTTACATTGGTTCCTATCTTAAAAATCAGAAAATTTTCTTAAATACCTTACTGTTTAGTAATCTGTTCATATTAAAAAATAAAACACTGAGGTCCAAGTTAAAGCACAGCAGATAAGATATTTACCTTGCAAAATAGCTATACAGGTTTCATCCTCACATTCAACATGGTTCCTTGAGCCTAACCAGGAGTAATGCCTCAATGCAAATCTCAGAATATGTGCAATTTTATTGACTAATAATTAAATTTCTTGTTGAAGCATATTTATAACTTTATAATCTTTATAAGATTAATAGCAATTTTATCTGGAAAAAACTTAAATCTAGATTTACATGAAGAGCTGAATATGAGATCAAGGTGGACTTAGAGAAAAATTCTTTAATGGGTTTCACTTCAGGCATTCGGTTGAGTCAATTCCCTAGTTCCTGGTATCATACCCAGAAGAAAACAGAGTACAAATGATCTGGATTCAGGATAGAAGGGAAAGGGTCTTGGAAAAGCTAATGGATTTTAAAAGCCTCATCATCTTCATTTAGAGAGTACCCTGAAGGACTGCATTAAGCATTTGAAAGATGAGAAGTATACTCTGAGAACACTTTTAATATTATTAAGGTCCTCAGAGTAAATTAAGATTTCTTGTTTAGAAAGTGCTGAAGAAAACCTCAACCACCTTGAGGGATAACACAGAAACCTGTGAGAGGAGACGGTGACAGACATTGGAAACTGCTGCAACAGTGAAATAGAAAGGGGCTCATCTTTGGATTGAAGGATAAAGTTTGTTTGAAAGCAGCTGTTTGAGGTTGTAAAGCACCTATAGTATGAGAGAAATCTGGAAGCTTTTATCTTTTATATTTTATTAATTAAGTGGATGACTCAGCACTCTTCATTGGGTTTACAGAGTACAAGGTAAGACAGAGTGTGAGAAAGAGCAGGGAGTTGGGTGATTCTATTTCAAGTTATCATCAATCACATCCTACAATAATCCATCTTCATAAACAGTGTGACTTGTCCCTGCCTAAATTCCATTGTTTCTTGTCCCTATGAATGAGGGATCGAAAGAAATCAAATTAATTAAAGTTTTATGCTTCTCATTTTACTTAGTTTTAAACATTGTCAATGTCACCCTGACTGTCTTCTTTGTAACATGCAAGTCCAAGGCAGGTATGAACTCTTATATGTGTCATTATGTCATGTAATGACATTTTGTGTTTGGGTTCCATTTTACCTCTTCTAGAGAATATGATAAAAAGAAAAAATGCAAAATAAATATTTATTTACAAAATTACAAAAATTATTTAATGAAAATAAAGCAAACAATACAAGACTACTGGATCAAATGTTTTTTGACTCCTTTATGCATTGTCACTCAGTTTCTGACTCCCAATACTTTTTAGTTGAGGGAGGTCAAGCTTCATAGCCAGGAGCCTATGCAAGTGGCCTAGCTTACTACTAATTCTAGGTATAGTTTGATCCATAGATGTGACAGAAGCATTTTTAATGATATTGTCTTTTGTTCTGATTCCTAACATAACACTTCTATATCTATTGGAGCTTCTCTGATCTTTAAAGAGAAACATTGCCCTTAGATAGCTTCTAGAAAGGAACTAGAAAGAACAAGGTGGTAATTAGAAGGTTGGACTTTTTAGTTCCACTCTTAATCTCTTGAGAGGGGAGAAAGGCTATAGATTGAGTTAATTACAATCAATAACTTAATCAATTAAACTTATGAAACCATAAAAAGTCCTAAACAACAAGGCTCAGAGAGAGTCCAGGTAGATGAATACATTCAGATGGCAAGAGAGTATTACCCTGGGAAGGAGGATAGAATCTGTGCAGTTCTCCTAGCTTTGAATCTCTACTCCTTGACCCATCATTCTATTATATTTGGTGTATCTATATTGAATCTTAAATTAGAAGTAGCAAATAATTTTGTCTTTAGTTCTATGTGCCATTGTAGCAAATGACTGAACTCATGGTGGGAGGGAAGGAAGTGAATTAGAGGAACTACTGAATTGTCACCTAATTGAATTGAAGTACAACTACTCTAAGATTTAATACCTCTGCTGACACTGAAATAGGCAGTTTTCTGGAGTTGGAATCTTAATGCTGTGGTGTCTATATGAATTGAAGGGTGTCAGAATTGAGTGTCCTTGTAGAAAGTCATACAGGTGCAATAGATAGATAGATAGATAGATAGATAGATAGATAGATAGATAGATAGATAGATAGATAGATAGATAGATAGATAGATAGATGGATGGATGGATAGATAGATGGATGGATAGATAGATAGATAGATGGATAGATAGATAGATAGAAATATGATAGATATGTGATGATATATAGATGATAGAGAGATGATAGGTGATTGATAGACAGATAGATAGATGATAGATAGATCGTTGGAAGATTTGTTGCTGTGAAAAAAAAACGCCTTACTGTATTTTGACAGCTTACTGTCAAGTGTTGGGAGAATAAGAGACTCACAGAGTAGTTCATAATACATGAAACAGAATCTGGTTGCTTGTGTCAAAGTACTTATTAAGAGAGTAAATTACCTTTTCTTTTTTCATCAACAAGTTAATCTTCATGATGAATACATACCAAAAAGCTTTGAGTTCTTGACAAACAGAAGACTTTTCTGTTGCATATGTAAACAAGTTCAACTAGTTAATTGCCTTTAGACTCCCCAGGTCTCTTTTAACTCAGAAATATTAAAGAATCGTGTGTTTTCTTTTATTTCTTTTTAATGTGGGGCTACATTCAATAGTGCATGATTCTTACCCTCAACTTTGAACTCAGAACAATTCTGGCAATTCCCGGGGAGGACTTAATAGGTACATGAGGATTGAATCCTGGTCAGCTCGTGTAATGCAAGCACTCTACCCACAATATTCTATTTCCAGGACCTATTTTGTTAGTCTTTGATATAGCTTCCTAAACTCATTTTCTAAGCTTGATGGAAGATCTATTTGGCCACCTCAAGGAGTCCCCTTACCCCAATCCTCCTGGAAAAGTCAGTTTTGAGGAGTACAGTTAGCAAATGCCTTCATCTGCCACACTTTTGGGATATTGGAAGTATTTACATGAAGACTAGATATTGTCCCCAGATTATTTCAGTAAAACATTACTCAGTAAAATAGGGAGCTAGAGCCCTTCCTTAACTATGAGGGGTCCTTTGGTGATCACATTTTGCTTTGGGCTCTACATTGTTATGCAAAATATTTTCTCTAAGGAGCTCTTTATTCTCAGGATCTTTCTATCTAATCCTTACTTTACTCTTCCTCTTCAGAAATAAGCATCATAAAGGTGGACTCAAAAAAATAAATAAATAAAATAAAAACATGGGAGAAAATAGTGCTGTAATTAACATATATTTAATTAAGTGATAGTGTATTTATATATAGTAATAGACAAATAAATATATGTTATCTATATATGATATATAATGACTACCATTATATATAACTTTGGAATCAGACAGAGAGTTTACATAGATTGGCTAGAATTTAGTCCTGGGAAAATTGTATCCACTCTCTAATTATTTAATCAGCTTTATAAAATATTATGTAGTACTTATAGTTAATAACATTTCTGTAATAAATTTTAGCTTTATTGGTAAAATTAGCAAAATAGTAAATAAAGTGATATTTATGACAATTTGATGTGCATATACATTATAAAATTATTCTTCTCTTCTCTTTAATTAACACATTCATGGGGCCCGGGAGATAGCATGGAGGTAAGGCGTTTGCCTTTCATGCAAAAGGTCATCGGTTCGAATCCCGGTGCCCCATATGGTCCCCCGTGCCTGCCAGGAGCAATTTCTGAGCATGGAGCCAGGAGTAACTCCTGAGCACTGCCGGGTGTGACCCAAAAAACCAAACCAAACCAAAACAAAACAAAACAAAACAAAAACAAAAAAAACAAACAAAAAGAACAAAAAAAACAAAAACACATTCATTATCTCACAAATCTCTCTTTTATTTTTTCTGGTAGGACTTACAAATCTTGCTCTGTTAAACTTACCTACACAATTGGTGGAATTTTGAAATGAAGAAACATGGAGATTTGGGGTGAAGGAAGTGTTACATAGGTGATTGGTGTGGTATAGGAATTATGTTCACAAAAATCCCTTATCCACAGTAGTGTGAACCTCAGTACCTAAACTTTGAAAACAATCTTATTCTCTTAGGAAAATTAAATTATACAATGTTATTCAGTAAGGGCGCCATGTTACACGTTAGATGTGCATACCTTATCATGTAATGGCAATAGTTTCATGTACTTTTACCAACCTCTTTTTAACTTTAGCTTTTAGCTACCATCTTTGTTTTCTTTAATTGTACTTTTTAATTTTTAATATTACTATTAATAATATAAATGTTCCATCTATAAATGTTAATAACTTAGAAGAATATGTGTCTTTTTTATTTATATGAGATACTGAATGTATTAAGATGTTTAAGCATGTGGTTTAGCATGCATTTTGGACATGTGAGTTGGGTGGGACAGACTATAGGGAATTTAGTCACTATTAAATAATTTCCACAAAATAATTATCTGCCTAGAGTCTCAGAATGAGACCTTATTTAAAATATAGTCTTTAAGATATAATTAGTTGAAGATCTTGAGATTAGGTAATACTGTATTTATAGTGGATCATATTTTTAATGAGTTGAATCATTTTAAAAAATTAGAGAGGACTGGGATCAGTGCAATAGTATGGCAGATAAGGCACTTGCCTTTGCATACAGTTGACTGAAGTTTGATCTCTAGTGTCCCATATGGTTCCTGTGCCACTGCCAGGAGTAATTTCTGAGCACAGTGCTAAGAGGATGGCTCTGAGCACAGTCCCATTTTGTTCTCCTCCCAACTCCTACACTCCTAATCCTTGTTGTCTGCCAAAATAGTGAGAACAAAAATTGACATAAAAACACAGCTAAGGTAATATAATGGAATTGAAGTTTAAAGTGATACCCTTCCCCCAAATTAAAGATCTCTTCTCAAAATAAAAAATAAACTTATGATAGCACAGCTGCGTTTGCCTTGCAAGCAGCCAATCCAGGACCACAGGTGGTTGGTTCGAATCCCAGCGTCCCATATGGTCCCCCGTGCCTACCAGGAGCTATTTCTGAGCAAACAGCCAAGAGTAACCCCTGAGCACTGCCGGGTGTAGCCCAAAACCATAAAATAAATAAATAAATAAAAAAAAATTATAGGGGCCTACGAGAGATCTTGGGGTAGGGCATTTGCCTTGCCTACAGAAGGACAGTGGTTCGAATCCCAGCATCTCCATTGGTCCCTAAGTCTACCGGGAGCAATTTCTTAGCTTCTGGGTGTGACCCCAAAACCAAAAAAATATAATAATAATAATAAAGTTATAACCCAAAGGAAGTTGAACATTGCTGGAGACCACCAGAAGGGGTCTTCCTTCAGAGCTCTAAAAGAAATCAGCCATTATAGAACCTTTATTTTCAAAAATGGCATCTTTATGTCAAAAGGATATGTTAAATTAAGTTGTGGCTATGGTTTATGGTACTAATATGAAACTAATGCAGAAAGAAAACAAAAGGAATAAAGAACAAGTGGAATACATAGAAAACAGTTACAAAATATTAAATCAGAATTTAATCATTCAAATAATGTTATATGTAAGTGATCTAAAAACTCAGTTAAGACAATGATGACTAGAAAGAATAAACAAAAATAATGAAACATAATAATTCAACCATACATGTCCTACCATAATAGTCCATCTAAATCTTAATTTCAAATATAAAGCCTAAAACATATTAAAAGGAATAA
>PVKC010040322.1:0-12745 GCA_004027635.1 Crocidura indochinensis | reverse complement strand
TATTTTTAATGTACTTAGAAAATGAGGTATCTTTTCTCAGTCATTTACTTCCATCCAGGAAAGTGAATCATTCTATTAAACTTGCCACAAATCCATCTTCATAATCAATAACCTCAGATGTTGCAAAGGCACTAGCATATACCAGTGATTCCTAATCACCCATGTTGCCCTCATTTCTAGTAGTCATCTATAAAGTTTTTATTTCTCTGTAGTCCACTAGGAATATAGCAAACTTTCATCCACCTAAGTTACTTGCCTCAGTGGTTTTTGGATAACCATTTACCCAAGTGCCATGTTTTGTTCTAAATGATTATGCGAATTGAATTTGGGTGCTAGTGGCTAGTAATTTTGGTCTAGAACATTTCTTTTAAGTCCAACTCACTTTGCATGCCTTCTCTTAAATTACTTTCTTTTAATTCATTCTTATTCTGCCATAGATAATATCAATACAGAAACTGCCAGCTAATATATAAGACTTTCATATATTCTTTGCATAGAGTATGATTGGTAGAAAAAGCTGACTCTGTTTATATCTCAAAATCATAGGATTTATGATTCTTTTAGCTTTTGATTAATAATAAAATCTGAATATTATTGGAAACATTTTAAGTATTTAAATATTATGCCAAAGATATAATACTGGTAGCACCCAGTTATTTTTATTTCATCCACTAATTTATAAAAGTTTTTTGTTTTTAACTTTGGGGAGCACATAGGATGCTGGACATCAAACCCAGGTTGGCCTCATGGAAGACAAATATCTTACCTGCTGTGCCATCACTCTGGCCATGTAAAAGTCTTTAAACCATAAAAAAACTAGTAAAAGATCATTTTAAACCTATGCCACAGAAATGCATTCTTAAGGACACTTGATAGTAAATTTTAGTAGGCAAGCTTCTCTTGGGTTCTTAGTTCATATTAGAACCAGGTTAGGAGGATTGTTTATCTTATTATTTTTACCCTCATATACACCAGTTGTACCATGTGGCATTGTTCCTTTTCTCACAGACAAATGAAATGGGGTAGTATTACATGTGGAAACAAGTTCTTATCTAACAGGGATAGGAACACATAAATTTTAAATTGCAGTGGAGCCTTAGACCCTGAACACTTGTCATAATGACTTGGTTTAGGCTTCAGAAAATCAGACATTGGGCATTCACTCCCGAATCTTGGATCCCATCTATTGAACCAGCATGATTTGCTACACTAGCACCAGGAGTCTGACTTCAACCAGGGAAGGCCCTAATGCTGCTCTGGCATTGACTTGCTCCAGAGTGGGTTCATATGACACTCTGAAAACTTGTTAACAGCAACAACCTGCTTTCAGGTCAGGGTTCCCTGCATTGCCACTAAATATTGATATGAAACCAGAAGACACTCTTTGTCACCCTCACTTTGATATAGGATCTTTACAAAACCCAGAATTTCTAACTATAGAAACCTGACCACAGCAACTGTGATTGTGAAGAACTTTTACTGGGACCACAGAGGAAGTCTTTAGGGTTAGACAACTTAGTATGCTCTGTTTCTAAAGTAGGCCTTATGGCAGGATGCTTCAAGAGTAAAGTCTCTCTGTTTTTAGGCCAAATGTTTTTCCTTACTATTTTCTGCATAGTTTGCTGTGCCTATGGGAAAAAAACCTGCTACACATTTGTTTAATTTTTATGTCCTTTTATTTTTATTTCTTATATTTTAAATAGGGTCTCCCACCATTTTATAGAATCTTAGGATGTGGGTTATTTTGTTTTACCACATATTCTCACATTTTTCTATTAAACTAAGAAGAAAGGGATAAGAAAGGCTGGGGGCCAGGGACCAAGTAGTCTCAGGTGCTTTGGTGGGGAAATAAATAAAGACAGAACTAAACATCCAAGCTAATGTCAATGATAATAGAATCAAGAGGCCTAAACTTTAACAATCCAAATTTAAAGGAGCCAGTTATACTGACAGACCAGAGAACAAGGAGTAGTGGTATAGGAAGCACTCTAGGTCCCTTGGTGGAGGGAGTTTGATACTGGTGATTTGAATGGCCCTGATTCCTTGTATATCTGAAATTGAACTATGAAAAATCAGAATATAACAATTGTTTCAATAAAATAAAATTTAAAAAAAGAACACTTCATAAAACCATCAGAAATCATGCTAAAGGGGCCTGAGTAGTGGCACAAACAGTATGGCATTTGCCTTGCACTCTCTAACCTAGAACAGACAGTGGTTTGATCACCCAGCATCCCATATGGTCCTCCAAGCCAGGAGAGATTTCTGAGTGCATAGCCAGGGGTAACCCCTGAGCATCACAGTGTGTGGCCCAAAAATCAAAAAAGAAAAAGAAATCATGCTATAACAAGAGTTGCAGTTTCAGGGCTGGATAGATAGCTCTTGTCTTGAATAAAATCAACCTTGGTTTCATCATGGGAATCTCATATAGTCCCCTGAGCACTGCCAAGAGTTACTCCTGAATGCAAACCCAGGAGTAACAGCTGAGCATCATTGTGTATTGCCCAAAACTCACAACCCACCAAAAATCAGTTTCAGTTTCTCTATATGATCTTTGAACACAAATTAGCTTAAAAATAGAGGCAAAACAGTATTTCTAAAGAATTTAAACAGCTGAATAACAAGGCAAGAGAAAGTAATCTTTGAAATATATACTTCTAAAGTAGAAATTTTTCATATTCTTGGTAAGATGAAATTACAGAGACTTATTTTAAGACTACCAGTGAACAATAACTCAACTACTCCTATGTACAATACACCAGAACAGTGCAGATAGATTATCTGTATGGTCCCTGTTGTTCAAAGACTTACTTGTTAATACAGTTTACTGAAAGGATTGAAAGAAAAATAAACCTATGAAGTGTTATATTCCCAAGTGTACTTTTTTAGTTTAACAGTGTATTTCAGTAAAATAAAATAACCATTATAACCATTTTTAAAAAGCAGTCCAAGGTAAGATAATAGTTCTGTCAATAAAATTCACAAACCTTATGAAGAATTCTTTAATGTCATCATAAATCAGCTTGGTTCTTTCTAAAACTCACCCTGAGGGGACAGAAATAGCACAGGAGATAAGGCACTTGTCAAGTTATTTTCCCAACAAGACAAATGATCCCTTGAGGACCAATAGGATTGATACCTGAGCACTGAGTCAGGAGTAATCCATAAGCACGACCAGGCATGTCCCAGTGCCCTCCATCTCCCAAAAAAGAAAATTATAAACTTACCCAAAGGTTACACAGTGCTGAAAGCGTAATGATACCATTGACATGTTTATACTAAGAGTGGATTATCTTTTCTTTCTTTGTTTTGGGGTTTTTTGGGTCACACCCGGTGATACTCAGGGGTTACTTCTGGCTATGAGCTCAGAAATAGCTCCTGGCTTGGGGGACCATATGGGATGTCGGGGTTCCAACCATGATTCATCCTAAACTAGCGCTGGCCAGGCAGATGCCTTACTGCTTGCGCCATCACTCCAGCTCCCAAGTGTGGATTATCTTGATTAGTACTAGTCAATGACTGAAACTTCTAGTCATTTAGTTTATGTTAGCCCCAATCTTAAAAGAAATGTAAGTACTACAACCCTATAACCCAGTCTGATAAATCTTTCTTGCCTGCAACTAAATATCTCTTTCAGAAAAGTTCTTCAGCTATTGGTTTGTACTGTTTAAAACAAAAACTACTTGAAGAATTTTGCTTTCTATAGCAAAAGATTGCTATAGTGATAAACACCCAGATTTCAAGTGCAGAATCAGTGCTATTAGATTTCCACTGTTTAAAAAGCAAACAAACAAAAACACTCTTCTAACTCAGATACCACCAGCATTGTTTTGAATGTTTTTGAGTATACTGATTTCAGCACCATGTTATATAATTTTCTATGCAAATTCTGTCTATCTGCCAGAACTATAAAGGTAAATAAGGCTTCCTTAAAGTATTTGAGTATCTTAGCAACAACTAAAATATTCCTGTTTTAACCTTATAATATTATTCAAAAGTTAGGAATTGGTTTCCTCTAGCATGAATTTTAAGCATATTTTTGTATGTTTATTACTTTCAGAATTGAATATTACATATTTTAAGAATATTTTGATGTTTTTCACTGACAAGTATTTGTGATAGACAAAATAGTCTGTTTCTTTCATTCTAAGTTGCCACAAAAAAGCCCAGACATATTTAAAATTAAAAATATATAGCCTCCTATGGCAGGAGCTACCAAATGGAGCTACACTAAGGGAACATTCTGAAAATACAGATGGTCAAATCAAAACCTAGGTTTTCAGAAATGAGGACCAGAAATCACTTTCAGGGTGCTGATCATCCTGAACAGCAGTCAGCCAGAGTTTAAAGTAAAACTCTATACTTAACACACTATTTTAAATGATTTAACCAATAACTTAAGTAGTTTTCATCAGTTACCTCTAAATAAAACACCATAAGATAATTCATAGTTCCTAAATATGTCATATTCATAGTTACACATATAACCCTTTCCATCAGAATCTCTTTGTATATTGTGTTTTTCTCATTTTGTTCATGAGCTAAGTGAACAGGGAATTTATGTCTCATTCAGTGTTCAGTACAGTGTTTAGAACATTGGCACTGAATAAATGTTAAAAATAACAGGAACTGCATGTTGCTTTCTTCCCCCACCCCACCCCAAATTCTTTCAATGCAGGTATCAGGTTTAAATTATGTTACAAATCACATGTTCAGCCATGAATTTCTTATTTGCTACAAGTTAATTAAGCTGACCTATTGAGGCCCCAATTTCTTAAGAGTCCCAGAACTTGGATTGACGCTTTAAAGGCAATGGTCTAGCTGAGTAAGTATTCGGTTAAAAATATTTGGTTAAACTAAATATTACTTCACTGTGACAGAAAGTTTACACAACATCCAATTTGGTGCTGCCTTCAATGACCCGACATCTGGTCTATGATCTGCAGTTTATGTTGACTGAAAATTGGTTTGGGAGTACTGACTATTGCCCATTGTGGCTATGTAGTAGTAGCCTGCTACTGCAGTTTCTGGCCATGACATGGTCACATCCATGTCTACCATGTCCCTTTATAGACCTCTGATTATTTCACTTCTACAACTAATCAGGATCTGAGGTTCTCTCTCATCTATCAAATCAGTCCTGGCCAGGACTTGGTCAGTAGCAGTGGTAATTAATCCTAATATATTAAATTTCTTGGTAGACCCATGATCTTTCCAAGCTTGGAGTTCATGTATAAGATCTGGGAAACTCACACACCTGTATCACCTGAGTGATCTTATTATTACAAGAGGTATTAGCCCTAAGAGGTGAGCAGTTAGTCTTCTGATGGCAATGATCATATTATGCAGCCATCAGGAGAGATGAAGTCATGAAATTTTCCTGTACATGGATGTACATGGAATCTATTATGCTGAGTGATATAAGTCAGAGGGAGAGAGATAGACACAGAATAATCTCCCTCATCTATGGGTTTTAAGAAAAATAGAAGACATTTTTACAATAATTCCCCAGAGACAAAAAAAGAAGAGGGCTGGAAGGTCCAGCTCACAACACGAAGCTGACCAAAAGGAGTGATGAGTAAAGTTAGAGAGATAACTATATAATAATATATAATAGTTCTATAATAAGAACTATCATAATAATGTGAATGAATGAGGGAAGTGAAAAGCCTATCTTGAGTGCAGGTGGGGGTGGGGTGGGGAGAAGGGAAATTTGGGACATTGGTGATGGGAATGTTGCACTGGTAAAAGGGGGGTGTACTATACAAGATTGAAACCCAACTACAATTATATTTGAAATCAGGGTGTTCAAATACAGATATTAATTTAAAAAAAAATAAAGTTTTGAAGCCAGAGAGATAGCATGGAGGTAGGGCATTTGCCTTGCATGAAAAAGGATGGTGGTTCAGAGCCCGGTTTTCCATATGATCTCCCGAGACTGCCAAGAACGATTTCTGAACATAGAGCAGGAGTAACCCATGAGTGCCGCCGGGTGTGACCCAAAAACCAAAAGAAAGAAAAAGAAAGGAAAGAAAGGAAGGAAGGAAGAAAGAAAGAAAGAAAGAAAGAAAGAAAGAAAGAAAGAAAGAAAGAAAGAAAGAAAGAAAGAAAGAAAGAAAGAAAGAAAGAAAGAAAGAAAGAAAGAAAGAAAGAAAGAAAGAAAGAAAGAAAGAAAGAAAGAAAGAAGGAAAGAAAGAAAGAAAGAAAGAAAGAAAGAAAGAAAGAAAGAAAGAAAGAAAGAAAGAAAGAAAGAAAGAAAGAAAGAAAAAGTAAAGAAAGTTTATTTATTGCCAGAATCTTTTCAGTATATAATTTCACTTTATTCACTTTATTATTATTCTTTATAAAATAATTTTTATTTTGACCAAAGTGGATTACAAATCTTTCACAGTAATATTATAGATACATAGTGACATTGAATCAGGGGCATTTCCACCCAATGCTGTCCTCCCTCCACCCCTGTTCCCAGCATGCATCCCATATCCCCCTCCTTCACCCTCCAGGTTGCTAGTATAAGTGGTCCCCTCTGTGTCTAGATTGTTGTAGATTGGGTATAGATTCTGTTGTCATTGGTTTTGGATTTGTTCTTCAAGTCTGCCCATTTTTTTATTTCTACTCAATGTTCATATTATTGGTTTGGTCTTGGTAGCCTTCATTATTTCCTCTCAATTTATGAGGCAGAACAAGATGGTTCAAGTTATGTGGTTCTGTTTGAAGGAAAGAAGAAAATGGGGGGACAAAAATCAAAACAAGCAAAAATATGGAGGAGTCCTTCTAGAGGCTATAAATATCCATAACCATGATCCCGAAATAAGAACAAATCAAAGCAAAGAAAAAACAATAACAATAACAAAATATTAATTTGTATTGCCAGAATCTTTTAATTGGATCTATAGCGAGACTAAACTAAAAATAGACCATATAATTCTATTTTTTAAGTCTTGAATTAGAAGTAAAGTTTATTTTTTGACCATACTTTTAATCAAAAAAGAAAGAATCAGAAAATTTTATATGCCATGTGTCCTTTTAAATTCCTTGAAATAATGCAACAGATAAGGTATTTGCCTTGTGCATGTTTGACCCAAGTTCAATCCCTGACACCCTAGCCTAGATGGTCCCCAGAGCCTGCCACGAGTGACTTCTGAATGCAGAGCTAGGATTAAGCCCTGAGCATAATCAGGTGTGGCCCATAACCAAAGTAAAATGAAAATAAAATAACTTGCTGATTTCTCAATAAGAGTCTTAACCACTAATATCTCAGATTGCAGATAAGAAAACAGTCCCATAGAATTATCCATCAAACACTCTGGTGATTGATATACTGTACTCACTTTTGTTTTAAGTTTATTTTTAAAAAATGTATCACATTGTTGACATAGTTGACCATAATACATTTGTTTCCAGATAAATGAGAGCAAAGTTATTTCAAAAATAATATAAATAGGGAGCCGGGAGGTGGCGCAGGAGGTAAGGTGCCTGCAGCCTTGCCTAGGACGGACCACGGTTCGATCCCCCGGTTCCCATATGGTCCCCTGTGCCTGCCAGGAGCGACTTCTGAGCGCATAGCCAGGAGTAACCCCTGAGCTCACTGGGTGTGGCCAAAAACAAAACAAACAAACAAAAAAAATAATATAAATAAAGGAGTAGCAGTTTTAAAATACTAAAAAGAACAATAGCAAGCGAATTTGTGAAAATCATTGTATTGCCAGAGAAGTCATTAATACAATGGCAGAATGTTTAGTAAGCTCTTGTTGTTAGCTGCTCAGTCTATTACATTGGTGTGTTCCTATAGGGATAACAGCATCAAGCAAATAAAGTTGTCCAGAAATTTAAAGCACTATTACTGATACTGCAGCTTTTATCATTGTGTTCTCATCTGCCAAGCCTTCTGGAAGAAGGAGAATGCAGTGGGAGGGTGTTGTATTAAATAAATAAAGATGAAGCTGGATGGCGATGGATGGAGATGGAGGCCTCTGTCTGCTCTCCCAGGCCACGTGGCTCCATCCTCCATTAATCGATGGGTCTGAGGTCCAGGAAAGCGACAGGTAGAAATCTCACTCACATGCAGGCTTCAGGAAGTAACAGCTTTATTCATCCTAGTCACTACATGTGTGGCATACATCATAACCTTTTAAGCAGCTAGCCCTGCATCTTAACTTGTCTCAGCCAAGGTCCCCGACCAAAGACCAAAGAGCCCTTAAGTACCTTTCCCAGACCCCTCCCATGAACTGGGTCGGGTCTGCAGGTCAAGTTACAGGTCATATCCGCCCAAGACTACTCCCATCAATAGGTGGGTCTCAGGTAGATTAACCTAAATCCAGGGTGGGGTTACAGGAGGGCACCCTTATTTGTTCCAAAAAGCCCTGTTGATATCAGCCCAAATTCTGCCATACCTGATGTTTGGTCAGATTGGTGTACCCAAAAATAATCGTAGAGGCATGATAAGGAAGGGCCACTGGGATAAAAGGTGATTCTGGGTAATGAAAGCAACAGGTATGGCTTTTACAGAACAGAGACTTGGCCTACCTTCTCCACCCAAGATTGCCTGCCAACTTTCTGCTGTGTGGAAGTGTACTCATGATTTTTCATAGCTTGATTTACATCTCTTTAGAGAAAAAGGTGAGTCTATGTATCTGGCCTGGTGCAAACATGGTGAGTGCATTTATGGGTATGATTACAGCTACCAAAATTCCCAGAAGAAGGAAGATATGGGTAAGGATGGCTTCACTCTAAAAAGCCCTGGTTATATTAGCACAAATATCAGCATACCTGGAGGCTGGTCAGATTAATCTCTGCAGAGAATCATAGAGGGCTAAAATACTAAAAAGAACAATAGCAAGCGAATTTGTGAAAATCATTGTATTGCCAGAGAAGTCATTAATACAATGGCAGAATGTTTAGTAAGCTCTTGTTGTTAGCTGCTCAGTCTATTACATTGGTGTGTTCCTATAGGGATAACAGCTGAGGCAGGGCCATTGGTAAATCAGTGATTCTGGGTGATGGGTGCAGCAGACATGGTTTTTTGCAGTGTGGGGACTTGGCCTGCACTTTCCTCCCAAGATGCCAACTTTCTGCTGCATTGTTTATGTACTCATTTTTCATGACTTGTTTTACCTCTTGTTTGAGAAAACAGTGACTCTATGGAGCTGGCCTGCTTCAAACATGGCAACTGCATTTGTGATTCATCTTTTTTTTTTTATAAAAACAGATTTTATTTGGAGGTATTGAGGAAGGGGAAAGGCTATGAATGTCAAGGAAAATCAATTAATTGAGAGTGCAGCCATAGTGGATGGAAATGAGTTTTTTCACAGAAGTGAGGCAAGCCACTGTATTGTTTCATAATCTCCAGTTCCTCAATATTATGAAGAATAAAAACATTGAGTAATAAAGATGCTCAAACTCATAGTTAGAAGGCAAAAACAATTGTTGGAAGTAGAGGAGAAAGGAGAAGGAACTCCCCATGTGGGGATGAACTCTAGCATAGGATGAAGTTCTAAACTATATTTACTTTAAACACTCTTCTGGATAGTGGATCAGTGGCGTGAAGCAGTTAGGTGTCTGCCGTGCCAGCACTAGTCTAGGATGGACCACGGTTCAATCCCCAGGCACCCCATATGGTCCCCTAAGCCAGGAACGATTTCTGAATGCATAGCCATAAGTAACCCTGAGCATCACCGGGTTTGACCCAAAAAATTAAACATTAAAAAATAAAAATAAATAAACATTTTTCTGTATCTGCTTTTTTCTTCTGGGTCTGGTTCTTTCTGTTTAAAGTAAGTGTTCATAATGCTTATATAGAAAATAACTATTGTCAACTTACTGTTAATGTCCTTTTTCTCCTAATCTGAGACAATAACTTTACCTTTCAGATAATTTTTAAAAGTCAAAAGACCCAGGGAATTAAGAAGTGTAAAATGCAATAGATATTATGCTATTTAAAAAGTTAACCCTCCATACAGGAACATGGACTTCCTTAAAACTTAGATAATATTTTATATGTGTAGATTCATAGTGAAAATTACTTTACACTGACTTATTTATACTGGTTGCTATCTCTTTATAAAAACTCTATAATAAAGAAGTCCTTTTAAAATAGTTTCTAGAAACACTTTACAGTAATTGGAAACGTGTAAATATATATTTATTCACTAATCTTTCATGATACTTCAGGAAATGTTTTTAGTTTAGTATTATTTTGTTTTGGGGGCCACCTCCACAAATTCTCAGGAATTACTCCTGGCAGTCTCTTGGGACCACAGATAGAATTGAAACACAGGACAGCTGTATTTAGTTCACTGATATGTAGTGCCATCTTTCTGATAGAAGTTTGGTGTGTCTGTTGCTCAGAAATGTCTTAAAGTAGATCTTTCAGTTTTTCTTTTAAGGCTGGTTTTGAGTATGTAAAGTTTCTGAGTTGTTGTTTATCCGTGAAGCTATGTATACTTCCTTCAAACCTGAAACTGAGTCTTGCTGGGTGTAGCATTCTAAGAGAATCATTTATTTCATTGAGATTTGTCACTAAGTCCCACCACTGTCTTCTGGTATTGAGGGTTTCTTGTGATAGGTCTGCTGTAAATCTTAAGGATGCTCATTGGAATGTAATTTTCCTTTTTGATCTTGCTGCTTTCAGTATTCTATCTCTATCTGTGGAATTTGTCATTGTGACTGGGATGTGTCTTGGGGGCTTTTCTTTGGGTCTCTTGTAGCAGGTACTCTTCGCACATGCAGGATTTGGTCACATGCAGTATTTAGCTCTGGGAGTTTCTCTGCAATTATGTACTTGACTGCTGATTCTACCTGAGGATTCTTTCCCTGGGTCTCTGGGACGCCAATGATTCTTATGTTGTTTCTGTTGAGTTTATCAAATATTTCTATTTTCATCTGTTCACAGTCTTTGAGTAATTTTTTCATTGTCTGATCATTTGCTTTAAAGCTCTTTTCCAATCTCTTCTGCTATACGGAGTTGTTATGCATCTCATCTTCCAGCTCACTGATTCTATCCTCAGCTGCTATTACTCTGTTGGAAAGTCTTTCTATTGAGGTTTTCATTTCATCTACTGAGTTTTTTCAAACCTATTATTTCAGTTAGGAGTTTTCTGATTTCTATCTTCATATCCTCTTAATTCTTATTTCTGTTCCATTCAACTCGATCTATGCTTTCTTTGAGTTCTATGAACATCCTCCATATTTATTCTCTAAAATCTTTGAGATACTAAGCAGCAGGTTGGCAGTTTGGGAGTCATCAGAGCTGCCATCATCATTCTCTATACCTGGTGTTGGCCTGCATTGTTTTCTTATAGTGTGAATTTTTCTACATGCTATGGCGGTGTTCATTGACTAGAAGATTCATGTGCCCATGGTCCTCTGCCTCTACTATTTGTGAGCAGGACTGCTCAACTCTAAAGAAGAGCCCTCAGGGAATGATGGGCAGAGAGGATCAAATCCCAGACTACAGGACAGCCAACAGAAGCCCCAATATGTCTGCCAAGTTCAGTCCATACAACAGAGATCAGTTCCTCTGTCTATGGGCAGGACTGCTCAACTCTAAAGAAGAGCCCTCAGGGAATTATAGGCAGAGAGGATCAAATCCCAAGTCACAGAATGGCAAACAGAAAGCCCAATATGTCTGCCAAGTTCAGGCTATATAGCAGAGACCTGGCCATCTGTTGGTCTTCTTCAGAAAGTGGTCTGCATATTTTCTATCCTCAATTTTTATATATATACTTTTTTTATTTTATGAAGACAAAGATGTAATTTTAATGAGGGTTTTAGATTTGGGGGGAGTTAATCTTTTGAGGAATTTGCATATATTAGATAAACTTCAGGGACTTTAAAGAACAGTGCTTTCTTTAGAGTTCAAAGCAGTCTTATTGAATGAAGCCTATTTATAGTCTATTATCTATAAATTCTAGTTCTAGTCTTGTAATTAAAAATCTAGTTAAGGGGGGCCGGGCAGTGGCACTGGAGGTAAGGTGCCTGCCTTGCCTGCGCTAACCTAGGACGGACCGCGGTTCGAAACCCCAGTTCCCCATATGGTCCCCCGTGCCTGCCAGGAGCGACTTCTGAGCGAATATCCAGGAGTAACCCCTGAGCGTCACCGGGTGTGGCCCAAAAACCAAAAAAAATCTAGTTAAATGCAGAATCCTTCTATACTTCCCATTACACATTACATGTGTCTCCTGGAGGTGGAATTGTCCCTGATTCGTTGTATGTCTAAAATCCAACTATGAAGGACTTGGTAAATCACAATCGTTTTAATAAAATAAAATTTTAAGAAAAAAATTTTTTAACAATTGTTTGTTTTATCTATTTTATTAAATGCCTATTGTGAGTTCTTTCCAAATTATATAACACAATATATAAAGCTCAAAAATAAAAATGGTCTCCCCAAAAAAGATACATGTGTCTCAATATCAACGACTTTGGCAGCAATTTTTAATAGCTCAGGATATGCAACTATAGCAATAATTCTACATAGAAGAGATAGCTTTTTCCAAAGTTGACACTATGAAGAAAGGCACTGCTCTCATATGTATACACTGTTTATAAAATGTAATAAATTATATGACCATAACTCCAAATTAACCTAACATTTATTTTTAGTAAAAGCCTAAGAAAAGCTCTAGATAAGCTTAGTAGTTTAAGCATTCCTTGCACTTGGGCATCCTGACTGTTAATTTGGAGAGAATGGTTTCAATTAAACTGAGAAGTAGGCTAGTTATAGTTTTTTTTTTTTTTTTGAGGA
>PVKC010040321.1:0-12361 GCA_004027635.1 Crocidura indochinensis | reverse complement strand
CCCTCTAACTGGGAGGTGGGACTAGATAGTTCTAGTTATGCGGTTTTGTTTGAAGAAGAGAAAAGTGATAAACTGGGGAAAAATCAAATATGCCAAAAATGGGCGGAGTCCTTCTAGAGGTGCTCATCATCGGTTTGAGAGACAAAGGGGAAAAGGAAGGTGAAACACCTCAACAATGCAAAAAGAAGTGTCAAATAAAATAACCAGTGAGCACTCCAACAATAAAGATAAGCACCACATAAAATCCATGGTCTTTAGATAGTAAAAAACAAACAACACACAACAAACAAACAAACAAAATATGTGGCTGAGAGAAAAGAAAAATAAATAAATAAATACGAATGGAGACAATAACTTAAATAACCACACCAAAACAAAGAAATTGGCAAATAGTAGATAGATAAATACAGAAAAAATTGTTTTGTGCTTTTTGCCATTTTTTAAGTATATATTTTTATAATATAAGACAAGATACAGATTTTATTAGAAGTTTTGATCTTCCCATGTATACACAAAAAGGGTGTTTTTAACAAAAATTTAGCATTTTGTCTGTGGAACTATACTATAATGTGTCATTTAGTTATTACATAATATTTTGTTCAAGTAGTAGACACAATATTGTTCTCACAGGAGAAATATGTAATGTTTTGGAAAATGCTAGTCTTGTCAGAATCCATAGATTTCTTACATGTCAGTGTAACACATGGTAGCTAAGTGATAGCTAAGAAATGCATCTGGGTAAAATGATAATGTAGACAATTTTTATAGATATTTGAACTGAGTAAGAGAAATGATATTATTTTCCTAATGATCCATATAACATGCTTCCAAATAGCAATACTCCCTATTATTTCAAAAGTGTTTTAATTCATTATTCTTTAACATCTAGAATATTCCCAAAAAGAAAGAACAATAAAAATCCTCTCAGAGCAGTTTATATGCTTAAGAGTTTTCTAAGAGCCAGACATATTTTACACATTAGAAACAATAAAGTGAGGCCAAAGTGGTGCTGCAGTGGTAGGGCCTATGCCTTGCATGTGGCTTATGTAGGACAGACCTTGTTTTCATTCCCAGGTGTCCCATATGGTCCCCCAAACCAGGAGCAATTCCTGTTGCATAGCCAGGATTAACCCCTGAGTGTCACCAGATGTAGCCTCAAAACAAACAAAGAAAACAATAAAGCTGGGGCCGGTGAGGTGGTGCTAGAGGTAAGGTGTTTGCCTTGCAAACGCTAGCCAAGGACTGTGGTTCGATCCCCCAGCGTCCCATATGGTCCCCCAAGCCAGGGGCAATTTCTGAGTGCTTAGCCAGGAGTAACCCCCGAGCATCAAATGGGTGTGGCCCAAAAACCCCCCTCCCAAAAAAAAAAAAGAAAAAAAAAAGAAAACAAGAAAGCTTTCATTTTCACGTAGCCTGTCCATTTTGGGGGGACTCAGAAGAGGTTTTGATCATATTATCAAATGTTTACCTGTATCTCTACCTCTTGCTGAATACATAAATTAAAGTTAGGGTTTTTCTATTTATTCAATAAACACTTCATATATAAAGTTTAAACACCAGACAAATAAAATTTTCTTTTATGAAAATAATCCTTTTGATAAGTACTTATTTTACATATAACTGACAAAAATATTGCTGGTGGATTCATATCTATCACTCTATTTAACAAAAAAAATACCTTTAACATTTTTTTTTTATTGAGACCAATGTGAATTACAAATCTTTCACAGTTGTATTTCAGGCATTTAGACAGTGAATTAGAGCCATTCCACCATCAGTGTTGACCTCCCTCTACCCTAGTTCCCTGCAAGCATACCTATACCTCCACCCCTAGCTTCCAGGACTACCAGTGTAACTGGTCCATTTTGCGTTTAGCTTGTTGTAATTTGGGTCCCTTGATTCTATTGTCGTTGACTTTGGGATAGCTATTTAGATTTGACCCCCACTCCACCACCACAGTCAATGCTCCTGAGACCACTTGGCCCCTGGGATCCAATTAACTTTTTTTTTCTTTTCTCAATTTGTAGGAAGATATAGAAATAGACAATCGGAATGACTCAAGTTCTATGGTTCTATGAAAAAGGCAGGATCCCCTATTTAGAATATAAGTAAAATTAAAAAAGAAAAAAAAAGGAAAGGAAAGGAAAGGAAAGGGGTAGATGTGTGCGTGTGTGTGCGTGCGTGCCTGTGAGTGTGTATGTGTGTGTGTGTGTGTGTGTGTGTGTGTGTGTGTGTGTGTGTGTTTGCATAGGCACAGAAAAGATGGGGAAATTAGAAAGCAAATTCCAAGGGCAGGAAAGGTTGTTGCAAGCAGTAGGGCATTTTGTCTTGCAAGCGCTAGGCGAACTAAAAACCAATAATAAAAAGTAAAACATTTATCAGAGCAACCTTCTAAGAGTGAATAAGAATTATTTTATTAAGAGGATAAATCTACCGTATTTTCCGACGTATAAGACAACTTTTGAAACAAACAAAAAAAAGTCAACCAAAAATCGGGGGTGATCTTATATGCAGAGTATATCCCGAAAAATGTTTCAATATGCCCCTAAAAGAAAATTGTCTGAATATTGCCACAAAACGAATTTTTCAACTCGATCCTGCACCAATCACTGCCAGGCTGCTCAGACCCTCCGCCTCAGTCGTCTTACATGCTGGAAAATATGGTGTGTAATATTTTTTTGGGGGGAGGCCTGCAGCGCTTAGGGCTTACTCCTGGTTCTGCATTTAGAAATTGCTCATGGCAGGCTTGGGGGGGGGCACATATAGGGTGCTGAGATTTGAACCATCATTCATCCTGGGTTGGCTGCATGCAAGGCAAATGCCCTACTGCCATGTAATCTCTCCAGTCCCATATATATGTATTTTTATTGGCTTAACTGCTGCAGTCAATTTCTCTGTCAAACCGATTTCAAACCAAAGCAGGTTAGCAAATACAGGGCACCTGGCAGAGAGTCCTTGGGAAGTAATAAAGTAGCAAAGCAAGATGTGTACTAAAGAAAGACACTGTCATTATTCCTAAAGGAACTTCCATGAGCACAAAAGTTGCAGTAGCTTTGCAGATCCAGGAACTGAAGCTCAGAAGATTAACTGGTGCTAGCACTTCCTGGAGAAAATTCACCTCTTTCAGAACAGAAGCTTTGGCAAGAACCAACAGTAGTGATAAAAATCGGAAAGACTATCCAAGGTTCAAATCTCTTCCTTCTGACAACATCCTAGCAAATGTCTTAGAAATTATCCCAAGAGGGGGCAGGGCTGTTTTGGGAAGCCCAATCTAAACCACCTTTGCAAAGGCATCTATCTGTTTGATCCTGGCATCTCAATTTGGGATGATTTTCAAGCAAACAACTTCTGTCTCTCTCCATTTAGCATTTAGAAATAAAACGATTTTACTTCACAATAGGTTCCTTCTTCAAGGAAGACTACAAACCTAGGAAACCCAGGCAGATGCCAGAATGGCTTTTCCTTTCCTCCAAAGGCAATTCTTGCCCTCAACCGAGGTCATGATTCCACCAGACCCTGGTGGCAGGGATCAACCCCAACCCTGGCTCTAATGATTAAGTAGGTCATAGGTGCCTTGTGGGGTTGGCTGGACATCAGTGTCAAGGCTGATCAGGTAGTATGGTTGAGTAGACCAGGTCAGCCCTACTCAGGGAGTCAGTTGTGGGATGAGCAAGTAAGTAGGTAGGCTGGTAGGCACTCTGTACCGATAAAGCTATTACCTCCCTCACACCCACTTCTCCCACCAACATCAAACTTAAAAGTCAATTAATTATCAAGTAAATCAATGTTTCTCAGCTTTTCTCCATCCTGGGTCTTCTTTCATTATTGTTTTCTGCCCATGCCCTCCACTCCTGTTCCACTGATTGGGCTGCCCCCTTGACTCTCCCCCACACAGACCTTGTGCATTGTACATTGTGCATCAGCCATTTCACCTAAAATATGGTTCTTGATTGAGAAATGCTGCTCTAGATTATTATCATATTCACTATATATATGTGTGTATATATTATATTAATATGTTACATTAATATAATATATAATTATAATATAATAATGTATATATAATATATACCATCTACATTTACATATATATTACAGTGTGCAGGCACATTGCATAGCACATACATATTCTCTTTTTAACTATACACACAGACAGATATGAACATATATAATCGCAAATATTTAGTTTTTACCACAGTTTAAGGTGTTAAAGAAGGCCCTGAACTCAGGAATTACTCCTGGTAGTATTCAGGGGACCATATGGGATGCCAGGTATTGAACTTGGATCAGTGATGTCATAGACAAGCACCTTCTTCAATTGTACCATCTCTCTAGCACCCATAAACCTTTGTTTAATGACTCATGAAATTTATTTACTAATTTTTGTTCAGGTTTACTCTCCATGGTATTTAGGGCCTACTACTAGCTTGTTGCTCAAAGACTGTTCACTGAAGTACTCAGGGAACCATGCAGTGCCAGGAATCCAAATGGCCTCTTTCATGCAAATTATGCCTGTAGCTCTGTCTCTGAGGGCTGTTCCTTCATCTCAAGTTTTCATAGAAAGAGAGAACAGATAAGCATTGTTTTCTCAAGAGGTGAGTTGTAAACTTCAGGGAACTAGAGATACTACAAAAAATAAGATTTCTGATAAAGGTTTCTGCCTTCGAAGCCTTTAGGACATTAGGACAAAATAAACAGGACATTTTCAACATTTTCAAGCAATCCTACCCAGACAAGTTTTATGATTTTCAATCATAAATTCAGATCTTAATTTCTTTAAGCTGGCTCCTAAGTGACTGTATGTGCTCTGCTCCTCTTACATATCACTATGAATTCAGTCACATATCATATATTTTTAATGCTAAATCTTTAGCTATCATTATATTCCACTGATTTGCTGAATTAGTTAGTAATTTATTTTAGCACTGGAGTCTTGATTGGGTTCATAAGTAAAACTATAAAAGGTTGATGGCAAAGCCACAAAATTATATCCGTATTTTATAAAATATTAAAAACATTAAGCTTTATGCATAAATTAACTTCAACATGCAAACTAATCATAATATGGCTGCACAAACCTTTTACAACCTAGACCTTCAAGATAAAATACTTCATGCTGGAATTTAAATCTTCCTACAATTTTCTTATAACTATGCTGTCCTTCAGTATGACAACACTTTGTGATAAAGACCTAAATGTGTAAGAGTGCCAAGACAAGTTCTGCAGAATAGTAAAGATTGTATCTTTTTGGCAGCTCTTCATCAGAGTACTAGACTGTGAAAGAAATGAAGGCTAATCCCTATTATGCATCATAGAGTATTGTCAAATTTACACTTTACATCTGTCTCACAGACCTGAGAAGGAGAGTAATTACTGCTGAGATAAGCCTTTTATGGAATATATGCAATTAATTTTCCTTAAAATAAGGAGGGGGAACTCAGACTGCACTTAATAATGTTTAAGTATACCTAATCTATTTCTTGTCTGTCTTTATGTTTCCTAAATATGAGGAAAAAAGAACATTTGAAAGCAGTTACAGCTGTCTGTTCTTATTTATGTAAATCACAGGGCCCTGAAAATTCTATCTTGAAATAATAGCACAAATTAAATAGGATATAGAGCAAGTAGGGAATTGCTTTTAAGATGAATTCAGGATTTTCACGCAAAAAGAAAGTTCCTCTTATCAAGTAGGACTTATTCTGTTGTTAAGGCTTCAAGGGCATACCACTTTATTCAACTTGAATTCTGAATATATTTTGAAACCACATCAAAATCACTCTTCTCACCATATTCTTGATACAATGCTCTTAAGCAATATATATTTCTTAGACTTTTTATTCTGTTTATTATTATGCATAGTAACCTGATTACATATAATGCTCTTCAATTACATATAAAGCTCTTCAATTGCTTTCAGTTTTTCAAAACTCTTCAATGCTACAAGTACCTTTATACAACCCCATGCTTGGCTATTCAAATGATAATGAGTGAGCTGAGAGCTTAGCTTTTAGTTAAATAAAGCAAATGGGATTTTAAAAGAATGAAGAAGAGTGACTGTTTATATTTACTTATATTCAAAGAACAAATTTCAAAATTCCTTTGCATATGCACAAAGAAGATATAAAGACATAAAATACATATACATATACATATATATGTATATATAATTTAGTTTATGTGATTTAGCTTTTTCAGCTTCGTTCTTACATTGCAGAGTGTTCAGTGATGTATCTACTATATAAAATACATGGAAACAAATCATTAAAAGAGTTTACTAATTTATAAGAAAACTTACTATTATTAATTGTTCCTGTGTTGGGGGATATTGTGGGACGCTACAGGATTAAACCGCAGCCCATCCTACGTTAGCACATGCAAGGCAACTGCCCTATCACTAGCGCCAAGGTATATCATCTGCCCCAAGGTATAATTCCTAAGCTCAGAGCCTGGAGTAAACCCTTGAATATTGACAGATATGGCCTCAAATCAAAAATATAATAGTAGCAGCAGCAGCAGCAGCAGCAGCAGTAGTAGTAGTAGTAGTAGTAGTAGTAATAGGGAAAGTTATTTTTCCATCTACTGACATCTCTTTTTTTTTTTTTTTTTTGGTATTTTTGGGCCACACCCATTATGCTCATGGGTTACTACTGGCTAAATGCTAAGAAATTGACCCTGGCTTAGAGGGGACCATATGGGATGCCAGGGGATCAAACTGTGGTTCTTCCTTGGCTAGTTCTTGCAAGGCAGACACCTTACCTCTAGCGCTACCTCACCGGCCCGTGAACATTCATTTTTTACAGTACCTAAATATTATTAATTATATTAACTTTTTTATTTTTTAAATTTTGTGTCCTACCCAGTTGTAATATGCTGTATTTAGTACTATCACTCTGAACTAATTACACTAGACTTTCTGCCACATGTTTTTTGTATTATGCTATTTTCATATATATTATATGACTATGTTTTTTTTTGGTTTTGGGGGCACACCTGGTGATGTTCAGGGGTTACTCCTGGCTATGCGCTCGGAAGTCGCTCCTGGCAGGCACGGGGGATCATACGAGGAACTGGGGGATTGAACCGCGGTCCGTCCTAGGTTAGCGCAGGCAAAGCAGGTACCTTACCTCCAGCGCCACCGCTCGGTCCCCTACATGACTATGCTTTATAGGTATAAAAGATATTATAATACACATATTCTAAATAGTACAATTGTAAATTACATACAGCTACATAAATGTAAAATTAAATATAGTCTACAAAATTATTAAGCATTTATCTTAATATTGAAATGTTATGAAGTTGAAATCTCAAAGAAAAAGAAATATCTATTAGCTATTATGAAAAACTTAATATATTTTTCCTTTTATACTACTATACTGACTCATTCTACTCCAATTAAAGAAAGGCAAATGCATAGGGAAAAAGTAGAATATCTCCTTTTCTATTTCTTCTATTTTATTTATTGCTCATTTAATATTCAAGTTCTATATCTTAGTCAGTCTTCAAACTCAATGTAGTTGATCAAATCTAGTGTCAAATCTAGCTATCAGTTTGATATGATGTAAATGGTAGAATATGGAGGCAGAAACTGATGACCATTTTGGATTTGCTCACCAGAGTGTACAGTAGGCAAATGAATCAGGCCTAGTTCAGGAGGCAAGTGTTGGAGGAAACACAAGAAGGCTTTGGCTCTCATGGACATTGAGAGACGAGGAGGATCATAACTGTCCTGTGGGCTTATCTGAAATCAATGGACTAACAATATCACTAGGGAAACAGTGGAAAACCAGCTGTTCTGAAGAGAGCAGTGCTGAGAAAATTTATTGACCCCTGAAGGAACTGTGGTACTTTTTTTTTTTGGGGGGGGGGCACACCCAGTGACGCTCAGAGGTTACTCCTGGCTATTCTCTCAGAAGTCGCTCCTGGCAGGCATGGGGGACCATATGGGGAACCGGGGGATCAAACCGTGGTCCGTCCTAGGTTAGCGCAGGCACCTTATCTCCAAGCGCCACCGCCCAGCCCCATGTGGTACTGTTTTTGTGCATTCTTTAGGAGAATCATAACCAGAATAGTTGTGGCTAGGGAAACTTGCATTGAAGGTACCTAGATAGGCCTGTGTTCTAACACCTGGAACTGAAGAGACTTGGGAACATAAAACAACAACAATAACAATACAACTTGGGTCAGAGTGATGACACAATGGTAGGACATTTGTCTTGCATGCGGCTGACCAAGGACAAACCTTGGTTCGATACCCCAGCGTCCTATATGGTTCCCTAAGCCAGGAGTGATTTCTAAATACATAGCCAGGAGTAACCCGTGAGCATCACTGGGTGTGCCCCCCCAAAGAAAACCACAATTATACATCAAATTTGTCATTAATTGCCAATAAAAGATCCACTGAGTTTGATTAGTTGAGGGATGAATTGTTCAAACTTTTAACCCAAGTACTGACCATGAATATGTAAATGAAACAAAAAAAGCAATACCACATTTAAGATATCTGAAAACTCTAGGAAAGAAGAGAAGCAAAGCATAATGGTAAGACCACTTCAAGTGCAACAAAATGCTATAGGACACAAATGAAAAAGGAGGAAACAATACAAGGTAAGGGAATGATAATGTACAGAATCAGCACATTTGCATTATGTTCTAGATTTAAATATTATTTGATATTGAATAATTTTAGACCATAGAAAATGCATTGTTCTAGAATTAAGGGATTGTTTAAAGTGTTAGAATGAAATGGCATTATTAAACGCCAGTTAAAATTAAGGAAGAGAAAGAAAAATATCAATCCCATAGGTAAACTATTACAGAAAGTTATTTAGAAGCACCTAAATTTATTTTCAGTTTATTTTATTTTGCATTTTGAATTTTGGGGCCCAAACCAGAAGCACTGTTCTTATGATTAACCCTGGAGATGAGGGGTTAAACTAGAGTCAATTGTTTACATGTAAGTGTCTTATATCCAATACTACCTCTCTAGCACTATAGGACTGTAACATAAACAATATCACTTGCTAAGAAAAACCCTGTGAGCTAAAAGTATTATCTATCTATTGTCTTGGTAATGAGTTCATATTTTATTGGATAGTATGTCAAATTTTACTATTAATTTAAAGAATTCTTGATCACATTTTTTCTTTTCTGTTTCATTGCTGTATGAACTATCATTTTAACATTATAGCTACAGTAAATGTGATCAATTCAAAACTTTTTATATACCTTCAGGTTTAGAAAAATAGTGTCCATTGTTAATCATGCTACCAATTAAATATTACAAAATATAATATTTGCTTTGATGTCACATTTAAAATATTGAAAAGCCACATTCAATTTATATATCTATAATTTTTACACATTTTTTGAAATAATATAATACCATATTAACATAAATATCTCAGGGAGTCTAGGAAAAAAAGTGTGAGAAGTGAACCAATTGCTACACACGAAGCTACTCTTGCTGACCCTAGTTTGATTCCTGAATCCAGAAATGGTGCCTTGAGTTCTGTTGTAGGTCACTCCTGAGCACAGAGTCTCAAGCTCTATGAACTTTCAGGTGTGGCTGTCTCTAAAATTCCATTAGGGAATACATTTTTATTATTCTAGCTTATCAAAGTAAAACATGCTTTCATTAATAAGACAAATATGTTTTTCCTTCATTATATAATCAGATTTTAATTCAGAGTAGAATGGGATTAAATAATATACTTCACAATATAAAATGTGGCCATATCTTACTGATTTTTGATAAATATAACTGAAATATCTAATTCTGGTTCAATGATCCTTTAATAGCAATTATATAAAATTCAATGCACAATATAAGACATTGACATTCTATTGTTTATATATCAAATATCAATACTGTCTGAAAAACTTTATTGAAAAATTTATTACTATAGAGTTAAAACTCTGATCATTAATCACATTAAATAATTAAAACATGCACTATTAATAATATTAATGTTAGAAAGTTGTATCAAGGTTTATAGCAAATAACCTTGAAGGAAAAATATATCTGTGGGACAAATACTGTAATCACTTACCAGCTCTTTCTGAAGTTGTGAAATTAGTTCATCCCTCTCCTTCAGTTGCAGCTTTAGCACCGAACATTCATCTTTCATTATATCCTATAAAAACATCAAAGAAATGGCAATAATGGCTTAGTGTTTTCACTCTGCTCTTGATAAGGAAAGACAGCATCATCGAGTGGGAGATAATTGCATATGACTAATGATACTGAAATTTCTTCTACTGTGAGATATATTTTTCATAATATGTTCTAAGTTTCTAAAAAAAAGCTCATACTTCCAAAGAGATCATTGTATTAAATATGCATTCACACACATCACACACACTTTTCTCCACCAATGAATATCAACATTTGTTTCCTAAAAAAAAGTCTTAAATTCCTTGTTTACATTCCAGTAAGTAAATAATTAGTGGAATAAAAGTAATTATACTCTAAAAGAAACATGTAGCCTACCATTTCCCCCTTGCATAACTAAAATTTTAACCAACTTCTATATTCTTCCACTCTAATCATGTAATAGTTCTTTAAGAAAGCTTAATTTGTGGTATTTACTTTCAGTCTGTTCATACTTAGTTATAGTTGGTTTCTAAATATGTAAGCTATCCAATATTTATAACCACTATCATTCTGCATTTACATTTTTCATATTAAACAATTCATCCAAAATTATACTCTCTAAGCTTCGACTTTTGCAAGTGCTGGCACTTAGACTATTTCTGATTCAACTCTCATGTTAACATCCTCCTCATCCTAAGCATTCATTTTTAATTTCTCATATTACCTGTTTTCTTAAATAATAACCAGGGAGCCATCCTAATCTCTCAGTTGTTATTCATGTGGGGCCAATTTTGGTATCGAAATGTTAATTATATGCTTAATATTTCTTAGGATCACTCATTTCATCACTAACACGGGCCAGAAAACAGTATGGGGGAATGTTACTTTTCTTCTAAGCAGCCAACCTGGATTTGATTCCTGGTATCCCTATTATCTCTGATTCCCACAAGAACTGATTCCAGAGTGCAGAGGTTATGGGCAATGATGCAAAACTTCCTAATCTTTCTTTTCTGATCTTTATATTTTTTCCCTACCTCTATAACTTTCATTATTTGAAGGAAAATAAATTCGTAAATGGGCACTAATGTCATCATTTATTAATTTTGCAATGTAATTATCTACCTTAAAGAAAAAAATTCGGGGCCGAATAGATAGCACGGAGTTTGCCTTGCATGCAGGAGGGTGGTGGTTCAAATCCCAGCACCCCATATGGTCCCCGGAGCCTGCCAGGAACAATTCCTGAGCGTAGAGCCAGGAGTAACCCCTGAGCGCTGCCGTGTGACCCGAAAACCAAAAATGAAAAAAAGAAAAAAATTCAAAACTTTCTATTTATTTTTGCTGGGAGGAAATGTTTCTTATGGGCTGATTTCACTCAGTGCTTTCAGTGCTTGGTGGCTTATCCTAGTAGTTCTACACAGACTATGTAGTGCTGGAGATGAAACCTAGGTCTCCAGTACACAGAGTAAGTGATCCAGTCCACTATGGATTTTTTTTCCTAGAAAAGCAAGAACTCTTTTGTATATAGTTTTCATAATAAGCTATTTGCAAACTATCTCTTTTTGCAGACGACATGATGATATACATGGAAAACCCTTAAGAGTACACAGTAAAACTCCTAGAAACAATAAACAAATACAGCAAAGTGGCTGGTTACAAAATAAATACACAAAAGACAGTAGCATTTCTCTATTCAAATAATGAAGTAGAAGAGAGAGAAATTAAGACTGCAACTCCTTTTAAAATAGTACCAAACAACATCAAGTACCTAGGAATCAACCTTACACGGGAAGTGAAGGATTTATACCAGGCAAACTTCAAAACACTTCAGAAAGAAATTGAAGAAGATCTGGGGAAATGCTCATGGGTAGGTAGAATCAACATAATCAAAATAACCATCCTAACCAAACTCCTATATAGATTCAATGCAATACCAATTCAAATCCAGACATCATTCTTCAAAGAATTGGAACAATCAATCATAAAATTTATCTGGAACCACAAAAGACCCAGGATAGCCAAACAAATACTAAAACACAGGAAGCTGGGAGGCATAACCTTACCAAACATGAAGCTATACTATAAAGCCATAGTGATCAAAACAGCATGGTACTGGTACAAGGACAGAGCCTCAGACCAGTGGGTTAGAACAGAATTCCCACACATAAGCCCCCAGATATACAGTCAACTAATATTTGACAAAAGAGCCAAGAACTTGAAATGGGACAAAGAAAGTCTTTTCAACAAATGGTGTTGGTACAACTGGAA
>PVKC010040320.1:0-12369 GCA_004027635.1 Crocidura indochinensis | reverse complement strand
TTTTTTTATCATCACATTGTGACCAATGTGAAGTACAAAGTCTTTCATATTACATTTAAGGTACATAGTGATATAAATTTGGGCCATTCCCAGCACCAAGGTTGTCCTCCCTTCACCCCTGTTTCCAGTATGCATTCCATACATCACCCCTTTGACCCCTAGACTGTAACAGGTTCCCCTTTGTGTATAGCTTGTTGTAGATTGGGGATCTTGATTCTGTTGTAGTACACGTTGGGTTTTGTGTTTAGGTCTGATCATTTTTTATTTCCACTCAATGTTCAAGCAACAGTTTACTCCTGGTATCATCCACTTATTTCCCCTCAATTAATGAGGCAGAACAAGATGATTTAAGTTCTGCGGTTGTTAGAGGGAAAAAAAAGGGCGGAGCCCGGCAGACATTTTTGGATTTCTGGCTTTCCCATACCTGAGAATTTGATCTCCTGAACATTCTTCCCCGAGGGCCTGCCTTCTCCAGATGTAAGTCACCCTGCTAACAGACTTTGGACCTAGCGGCTTCTGTTGGGCAGCTGGAGCCTGGCAGACATCTTTGGATTTCTGGCTTTCCCATGCCTGAGAATTTGATCTCCTGAATATTCTTCCCTGAGGGCCTGCCTTGTCCAGAAGTGAGTCGCCCCGCCCACAGACTTTGGACATAGTAGGCTTCTGCTGGATGGCAAGAGGGCATTCCGCTTCAATTCATGGCCACTCATTTTCTAGCTGATGATTACTACCATAACATGTAGAAAAATCCACAACACAAACATGACAATGGGGAAACTTGACAACAAAAACCAGGCACAGAGAATGAAGATGATAGTTCTAATGGCCCCAAAATACCAACTATCTGATTAATCTCTCAGATAAGGAGTTTAGAATAGAAATATGGAGGAAATATGATTTCCTCATGGAAATCAAAGAAAACATAGCTCTAGCTGAACAGAATACAAAGATAAAAATAATAAAAATTCAAACTGAAATAACAGATCTGAAAAACACGATAGATGAACTGAAAGCCTCAATGGAAAGCCTCTTCAATGGGGTGGCAGCAACCATGAACAGAATCAGTGAACTGGAAGATCAAATGCAGAAAAAATCCATACAGCAGAAGAGATTGGAAAAGAACCTTAAGGAAAGCTATCAGACAATGGAAAAAGGACTCAAAGATTGTGAACAGATGAAAATAGAATGGGGCTGGGCGGTGGCGCTGGAGGTAAGGTGCCTGCCTTGCCTGCGCTACCCTAGGATGAACAGCAGTTCGATCCCCTGGTTTCCCATATGGTCCCCCAAGCCAGGAGCGACTTCTGAGCGCATAGCCAGGAGTAACCCCTAAGCATCACTGGGTGTAGCCCCCCCCCCCAAAAAAAAGAAAAGAAAATAGAAGTCTTTGATAAACTCAACAGAAACAACATAAAAATCATTGGTGTCACAGAGGCCCAGAAAGGGAACCCCAGGAAGAATCAACAGTCAAAGACATCATCACAGAGAAACTCCCAGAGCTAAAGACTGTATGCAATCAAATTCTGCATGCCCAAAGAGTACCAGCTAAAAGAGACCTAAAGAAAAACACCATTTTTCAAGACACATCCTAGTCACAATGATGAATCCCACAGATAGCGATAGAATACTGAAAGCAGCAAGATCAAAAAGGGAAATTACATTCAAAGGAGCATCCTTAAGATTTAGCGGAGATACAAGAATATTTATGTCCTTGCCAGAGTTAGGAACATTTCACCAGAATAACTACATTCTTGAAGCAGAAATTCAGGGCTACAGGTGCTTGGGATCCTATCAGGGTGTCCCATAAAAATGTGTTTTTGATGTGAAGACATTAACATCTACTCTTCTCAGGGATCTGTAGCAAGGTAATGCCAGGGATCTCAACAATGGGGTGACATAGGGGGCACTTACAGTCATTTTTATAGAAAGGCTTTCTGAATTCTTGTTCCTAAGAAAACAAACAGCAACTGGTTCAAAGGGCTCCAGCATATTCTTTGCATAGAGGAGCCCAGTGTTCCATCTCTAGCATAACACTGCCCGAGAGACTGAAAATCAGATCCTTTACATTACTGTCTGTTTTCTGCTCACAAGTCCCCTTAAAAGTAGAAAAGCACACAAAACCAATACAGTGTATGCTACAGCCACTCCCATACCCAGATATTTAGCTCCTTGACCAGAGTGATGCCCCTGATCTCCTCCCATGGAAAGGTCCAGATTGCAAGAGGAGATTCTCTGAATCTTCATCATGTGTTCTCAGAGTCCATCTCTATTTCAGGGTACTCCATGCGGTTTATTCTGGAGTGCTCCTGCCTTCTGTGTAACAGTACCATCGAACATTTGAAAAATCTCATTGACTAACTTTCAGCATAGGTCCAACTATGTGTTGATCACAGCACCAAATTGGTGCTCTGGGCATGAGGTAGGCGAAGGTTGTGAACATTACCAACTAGGGCCCAAAATGAACAAATAGGTATTTTTCATGTGTTCAGACTTTTTATCCCTTCCTTCCTGTCTGTCCCTTTGGAGCATCCTTAAGATGCTCCTTTCCTTCCTGTCTGTCTCATCATTATATTATGGGGTATATATCCAGTTTCATAGTGGGCAAGGAATTTTGGCAAAGAATCAATTATATCTCAAGCCTCATCAGTATCTGATTTAAACTAGATTTTGAAGAGACTCTCAACTTTATTTGTTTGTTCATTTATATTTGGGCCACACCCAGCAATGCTCAGAGCTTACTCCTGACTCTGGACTCCGGGATCACTCCTGGTAGAACTCAGAAAACCATATGGGGTGCTTGATATCGAACTCAGTTTGGCTGATGCAAGGCAAAAACTCTGCCACCTGTACTATTTCTCCATATAAGACTTTGAACTTCAGACTTTAAATTTGGTGCTGGAATAAGTCTTAGCCTTGGGAGCTGTTAAGATGAATGAATGTACTTATATGTTAGAATAATATAATTTCTGTGTAACAAAGGCAGAATGCTCTGGACTACATGCACACACACACCTGTGATATAGTCAGTTCTGTTATTTAAGGTACCTAGTATATAATATCTTCTACAGTCCAAACTGACTAAAACAAAGTCCTACTTAAAAATATATTATTTGGGAGAATGTGTGAAACAAACTAAGCGTTATACAATCTAAATTTCAGGTCTAATGAAGCAAGAAAGCAAGAGTATATTTCCTGTATTTGGAAGAGCCAAGATTAGACACAACAGATCAGGAAAGAGAAAAGAAAAGAAAAGAAAAAGGAAAGGAATGGAAAGGAAGGGAAAGAAAAAAAGAAAGGAAGAAGAAAGAAAAAGAAGGAAAGAATAAGAAAGAAAAAATGAAAGAAGCAAGAACAAAAGAAGCAAGAAAGAAAATTAAAGAAAAGGGAAGAAGAGGAGAAAGAAAATATTATAAAAAGAAAAAGAAAACAAGAAAGAAGAATGAAGGAGAAAGAGAAAGAAGAAAAGGAATGAAGAAAGATAAAAAAGAAAGAAGAAAGCGATAGAAAGAAAAGAAAGAAAAAGAAACAATGAAAGGGAAAGAAAGAAGAGCAAGAAAGGGAAAGAAAGAAAAAGAAAGCAGGAAGAAAGAAAAAGAAAGGAGATAGAAAGAATAAAAACAGGAAGGAAGAAAAGAAAAACAAAGAAAGAAAAAAGAAAAGAAGAAAGAAAAAGAAAGAATAAAGGAAGAAGGATGGAAAGGAAGAGAAACAAAGAAAGGAGGAAGGGAATGAAGAAAGATAAAAGAATGATAGAAGAAAGAAACAGAAAAAATGGAAAAGAAAGGAAGATAGAAGAAAGAAGAGTAAAGAAAGAGAAAAGGAAATAAAGAATGAAAGAGAAAAAGAAGGAAAGAAGGAAGAAAGTGAAGAAAGAAACAGAAAGAAAATAATATAGAAAAATAAGATAACAGAAAAGAAATGAAAGAAAAAAGAATAAAAGAAAAAGAAAAGAGAGAGAAAAAGAAGGAAAGAAGGAAGAAAGCAAAAGAAGAAAAAGAAAATAATATAGAAGAAAAAGGAAAACTTCAGGAAAGGCATAGAAGGGACAGGAGAAAATAAAGGATCCCAATTCAGATGCAGTGTTTCAACTAGATAATATTCCACCTCACCAATGCTGATGATAATCATAAATTACCATGGAAATGAGCTAGTGGAAATTTGGTGATGCCTTCACCAACAGTTGTTCCCCTCTAGTCTGGGGACATCTTGGGTCCTTGCTCTCAGGAAAGTGTATTATTTTGTCTGTAAATTTTTTTAAAGCTCTTCACTATGGGAATAAGGACATTTTCTTTCATAGGGCTTCAAATCACACTCATTCCATAAGTTAGAGTGTCTTTGTTTTGTTTGTTTTGCTTTATTTTGTTTTGGGGCCACACCCAGTGATGCTCAAGGGTTACTCCTGACTATGCGTTCAGAATTCGCTTCTGGCTTGGGGGACCATATGAGACAATGGGGGATCAAACCAAGTTCCGTCCTAGGTCAGCTGCGTGCAAGGCAAGAGCTCTACTAGTGCACTATAGCTCCAGCCCCAAACAGTGTCTTAACTAATGTATCTAATCATTTCTGTTGATTTAATGATAAAATGTAAAGGTCCATGTGTTGGAAGAGGCTTCCCTCAGAATGGCACCTCTAGCCCCTTACCCAGCAGGTCTGATGATTGCAGGGTAAAGGTGAAGAAATTAATTCACAAGTAGTCAAAGTTTCATTGGAGTCAGCTTGCTTTTATTCTATGGCTCTGTCTCTGCCATCAACAGCCCATGTCTGCCTAACTCATCCCCCCTCCCTCTTTCCCTTCCTGCTGCTCTCCATGCTTCCTTGCTCATCCTTCCTTCCCCCAGCTAGATGCTGTTATGACCAATTTATACGAATCCATTCAGCACCAAACCAGTGCTTGTTGATTTTGTTGTTCAGGTTTTTAGACCACACACAATGGTGCTCTGGGCTATCTCCTAACTGTTCAAGGGTCACTTCTTATGGGGCTCTAGGACCTATGAGGCTTTAGGGATCCAAGTGGGATCAACTAAATGCAAGATAAGGGCCTTACCCCTTGTACTACCTCTTTAGTTCCCAAATAAATGCTTTAAACCAAATAACACAATAGAAGTTATGCCATGTCATAGGAGTAGCCTAAAGATCAAGATTAAAGCAACTGAATCAAGTACATGTTCCAAAAACTATAATAGAGTAACACAGAAGCACAGTTATTCATTAATACATTTTGCGTTTTGAAAAACCTTTTACCTAACAATAAGAAACAAATAGGAAATGTAACACACTATAATAAATACATCATTTAATACACATTATACATATAATAAATACATAATATAATAAATAGATAATACACTCAGATAGACATTTTGGCAGAAACAGTAGAAATGATTTAAATAATTAATCAATATTTATTAGAAATCAGCCATATTCTCAGGGTCAGTTAGAATTCTGGAGATATATATCTGTATACTAAATTGCTTCCAAATTTAGCAGCAAAGTATTTTACTTGATTCAGCTTTCCAGAAGGAACTGTGTCCAGAAGGAATTCCAGAAAAGAAATTCAACTTCACAGAATAAATCAAAAGCTTAAGTAAATGGCAGAATTATAAACTTTGCAAGTTCTGAGATTATTGATTGAGACTAGATATTATTAATTAGTGTTTACAAAGGAAATAGACAAATGAATCTAGAAAAATGGAAATTTCTATAGTTCTAGCCAAAATGTTTCATTGTGAGCTGAGACACAACTTTACAATGAGGGAGGCTTAGACTTTCAAATCCTTGAATGCACTGATGAGGATACCTGACAATTTTGGCTACCAGGTGAAACAATGCAAAATATTGAACATCATTGATAATTTTAAATTTGCCAAAAAATATTTCACTAGGGCCAGAGAGTGCTCAATGGACTGAAGCCTGCAGAAGACCTAGTTTGGTTCCCAGTACCAAATGGTTTTCAGAGCTCTGTAGGTGTGACACTTCCTCTACCTCAGTATACAGCACAGAATATCTTCTTTTTGTTTGTTTGTTTTTGTTTTTAGGCCACACCTAGTAGTGTTCAGGAGTTACTCCTGGCTCTGCACTCAGAAATCTTTCCTGGCAGGCTCAAGGAACCTTATGGATGCCAGGGATTGAACCCAGGTTTAGCCTGAATTGGCCACTTATAAGGCAAACATCCTGCTGCTATGGTATCACTCCGACCCCAAACACAGAATATCTTCAAAGTCACACCAGGTGTAAAAAGAAGGGTAGATACTTTAAAAATTATTTTTAATTTATTTTTAAAGAAAACGTGATTAACTTGGGGTCTAAGAGATAGCACAAAGGGTAGAACTCTTGTGTTGCATGTGATTTGTCCAGGTTTAATCCATGACAACACGTATGGCTTGTAAGCACTGCCACGAGTGATCCCTGAGTGCAGTGTCAGGAGTAAGTCCAGAACACTACCACTAGTGACCCTAAAATAAACAAATAAATTTAACTTGGATTTTATGAAATCCTTAATTTGAGTCCTACTAAGGATAGATGAATTAAGGAGAATCCAATCACAAGAAAGGTATCAAGCTAATAAACTGTCCTAGAGAATCCTGGAAGGGCTTTGGGGAATCCAAGAGTCATTTCATTCTTCCAAGTCTCATCACTGGAAGAAGCAATTTGAATTGAATCTTAATTCAGGCAGATTAACTGTAAAGAAACAATAGAAATTTAAATGTGGGTTAAGAAGATATTAGCAAACTATATTTTGTTAGGTGTAATAATGCCAACCTCAGCATGCTAAGATGTTCTTATTTTAAAATAAATATATTGAGAAATTTTGGGATTCCTCTCTGCTGTCTTGAGGCCTGGGATGTTGATCCTCACCGCCATTCTTCCCTGAGGACTTGTCTTCTTCAGATGTGAGCCATCCCACCCACAGACAGTAAAGCTGGTCTCTGCTCTTTGTCCTGAGACGTGGCAGACATCTTGGGTCTTCTCTCTGCTGTCCTGCACCTGGGGTTTTAATCCTCTCCTCCATTCTTCCCTGAGGGTTTGCCTTCTTCAGAGGTGAGCCATCCCGCTCACAAAGGGTAGAGCCAGAGGAGTGCTTGCTCCACTTTGCTTTGCAGTCACACACATCTTGTAGCCAATGAATGCCACCACAAAAACGTAGAAAAATCCACAAGTGTGACAATAGAGAAACAACACAGGCCAACACCAAGCATTGAGAATAAAAATGGAAACTCTGATGACCTGAAAATGGCTAACAACCTAGTAAGTCACTCAGATATGGAGCTTAGAGAAAAAATATGGAGGGTGTTCATAGAACTCGAAGAAAGTATAGATTGAGTTGAACAGGACACAAATAAGAATCAAGAGTATATGAAAATAGAAATCAGAAACCTCCAAACTGAAATAACAGGTCTTAAAAACTCAGTAGATGAATTAAAAACCTCAATGAAAAGCCTCTCCAACAGGGTAACAGCAGCTGAGGATAGAATCAGTGAGCTGGAAGATAAGATGCATAACAACTCCATATAGCAGAAGAGATTGGTAAAAAAAAAAAAAAAGCCCTAAAGCAAATGATCAGACAATGGAAAAATTACTCAAAGAATGTGAGCAGATGAAACTAGAAGTCTTTGAAAAGCTCAACAGAAACAACATAATAATCATTGGAGCCCCAGAGACCCAGGAAGAAAATCTCCAGGAAGAATCAACAGTCAAGAATATTATTAAAGAGAAATTACCAGAACTAAAGACCACATGCAACTAAATCCTGCATGCTTGAAGAGCACCAGCTAAAAGTAATCCAAGGAAAAGCACCTAAGACATATCCTAGTCACAATGGCAAATCCCACAGATAGGGATAGAATATTGAAAGAAGCAAGATCAAAAGGGAAATTGCTTTCACGGGAGCATCATTAAGATTTACAGCAGACCTGTCAAAAGAACCATCAGGACCAGAAGGCCATGGTGAGGCATAGTGACAAAACTCAATGAAATGAATGGTTTGCCTAGAATACTGCATCAAGCAAGACTCTCTTCCCTTTTTTCCCCACCCCACAGCCCAATACTCACTTTCAGTTTGAAGGATGTATACATAGCTTCACTTATAAACAACAGCTCAGAAATTTGCAGATTCAAAACCAGCCTTAAAAGGAAAACTGAAAGGTCTACTTTAAGTCAGGACTGACCAACAGACATATCAAACTTCTAGACAAACATGGCACTAAATCCCTGGACGATTATCTCTCTCAATGTCAATGGACTAAATGCGTCAGTTAAGAGACACAGAGTGGCTAAATGAATCCAAAAAACTGAATTCAACCTTCTGCTACCTACAAGAAACACACCTGAATAGTCAAAACAAACATAAAAAAGTCAAAGACTGGAGGAAAATTATCCAAGCAAACAACACACTTAAAAAAGCTGGCATGGCCATACTAATATCAGATGACACAAACTTTAGACTCAGAAAAGTTTTAAGGGACAAATATGGACATTTCATACCAATCAAGGGATATGTACAGCAGGAAGAAATCACACTCCTAAACATATATGCAACCAATGAGGGACCAGCAAAATATTTAATACAATTGTTGATAATTCTGAAAAAGGATATCAATAGCAACACAATTGTGGGAAATCTCACACTGCCCTGTCACACCTCAATAGGTCAACCAGACAGAAATCCAACAAAAATATACTAGCTCTGAAAAGATAAATGGAAGAAAGTAGACTAGTAGATAAATACAGTGAACTCCATCCCCAGAAACCTCGATATACACTTTTCTCCAATGCACATAAGTCATTCTCCAGGATAGACCACATGTTGACCCATAAAACATATCTCTATAAAATCAAGGGGATAGAAATCATGCAGACTAGCTTTGCTGATCACAAGGCACTGAAATTAGATGTGATCTACAAAGGGACACAGAAGGAAAACTTTAACACCTGGAAATTAAACAGCTTACTACTGAACTATCAGTGGGTCAGAGATAAAATCAAAGAGGAAAGCAAAGTCCTGGAAACGAATGACAATAAAGACCCATATTATCAGTATTTATGAAGCACAGCAAAAGCCTTCCTGAGAGGAAAATTTATAGCTTTGAGGCACACATCAGTAAGGAAGAAGGGGCCTGCCTACATGATACATAATAGCCAGACTCTGGAAACAACCAAGATGTTCTTCACAGATGAATGGCTAAAGAAACTGTGGTACATATACACAATAGAATATTATTCAACCATCAGGAGAGATGAAGTCATGAAATTTTCCTATACGTGGATGTATGTGGAATCTATTATGCTGAGCAAAGTAAGTCAGAAGGAAAGAGATAGACGCAGAATAGTCTCTCATTTATGGGTTTTAAGAAAAAGTAAAGAGATTACTGTAATAAGGCCCAGAGACAATAAAGTTAAGGGCTGGAAGGGCTGGAAGGACCAATTCACAATTTGAGCTCACCACAAAGAGTGATGAATGCTGTTAGGGAAATAAACCCATTAAGAACTAGCATGACAATGTTTAAGAATGAGAGAAGTAGAATGCTTGTCTCAAATACAGACATGGATGGGGACGATGGGGGCATTGGTAGTGGGCGTGTTGCACTGATAAAAGGGGATATTCTGTTTATGACTGTAACCCAGCTACAATCATGCTTGTAATCATGGTGCTTAAATAAAGATTTTATATATTTAAAAAATAAAAATTAAATAATCAAATATTTAAAAAAGAAAATAATAAAATAAAACACTAAAATAAAAAAAGTTAAGAGCAAATACTTTCTGATTCTATTTCTATAAACTTTGAGGGCAGGTAAAAGTGATGACAGTAGAAATTATATGAGAGGGGCCAGAGCACTAGCACAGTGGTAGGGTGTTTGCCTTGCACGCGGCTGACCCAAGACAGACCTGGGTTTGATCCCTGGCATTCTATATGGTCCTCCAAGCCAGGAACGATTTCTGAGCACATAGCCAGGCGTAACTCCTGATGTTTCTGGGTGTGGCCCAAAAACGAAAAGAAAAAAGAAAAAAGAAATTCTATGAGAAAGTACCCCAGAAAAGGGAGAGATAGACTACAGAAATATAGGAAAACACTATGGGATAATGTAATCACTTGTTTTTTAATTAGAGTGATAAATAGATAGGTGTTTACACTTAGAAAATTTAATCATATTCCATTAAAAGTATTATATAGTTAAAAGAAAGTCCATGAGCCAGAGAGATAGATAGCTCAGTGTATGAACACACTCTTCACATGCAGGAGGCCTGGTTTCCATCCCTGATACCATATGCTCCACTGAAGTCTATCAAAAGTAACCCCTGAGCACAGAGTCATGAAGTCATGTGTGACCACAAAACAAATCAAAACAAAATTTATGAAAAGAAACTCTTAACAGGGTAGGCAAATAAAAGAATTATTTATAAAATACATGTGATACAACTAAAATAACAATCTTGATCAAGGAAAAGACCCATGAACAAACTCAGGTCTGTTTAAAGCTTTGGAAATAAACATAATCCTCAAATTAGATCTAAACTTCTGACCTGAAACTGGGAAATGTTATAAGTTTCCAGGAAACAAGAGGAAAAGTTAGCTGTTGCCATACCTCCTGGGCTAGTTCTGGCCTCCATGTATATTTGTGATTAATTTACAATTATTAAAGAGCTAATAAATCTTCAGTACTCATGGTCTCCACACCATGCAAGAGCTCACTTTGAAGTTCAGGTCATATCCTGTCAGCCTAAAAGCATCAAGATCAGAGATTCTGTATTACCCAAAAAATCCTGTTGAGCTTACCTAAAGGGAAACTGAATTCATACAATTACACCCAGTGTCACCATTATACACACATATGTCCCAAACAAGTAAGGGGGGATGCTGGGAGGGAGCTGCTGAGGTCCATTCTGGGTCAGCCATGTGCAAGACAAATGCCCTATGACTCTGGCCCCATTTCTTTTCTTTTTTGGGGGGTGGGGAGGAGCACACTTGGCTGCTCTCAGGAGTTACTCCTGGCCCTGCACTCAAAATCACTTCTGGAAGGCTCAGGGGATCATATGGGGTGCCAGGAATCAAACCTGGGCCACCCATGTGCAAGGCAAACACCCTACATGCTGTGCTATTAGTTTCTTTTATTAATATATTTTAAATTTTCATTCTCATTTCATTTCTATTTGCTCATAGGTAGCTGTCCTGTGTAGGAAAATATAAAATAGTATTGGCTTCTTCTGGATTTTGTCACCACTCCTGGACACCAAAGCAACCAGAGAAAATGCTTAAAGGCATCAGCAAGCAGGTCTTCAGAACCAAAGGCCATAAGAGGCAGGAATGAGAGAAGAGCACAGACAAAATAGTCATCTCATTAAGAGAAGACAGATTGTGAAACACTTTCTAGGGCCATCATCTCTTCAACAGTTGTGAAGCCATTTAGAATAACCCTCATGTGTTTTCATGAGCATTTCTAATCCTTTTTAGCATCTAAATAAAAGTCCATTGATCTTCCTCCCATTATCTTAAACAGTCCTTTCATTATCAGATTTTATCTCTCATCTTCTTTAGAATCAAACTGCTTCAAGAAGTATAGTTCAGTCTCACAGTTTTCTTTTCACTTTTCTGAGCTTTCAATCAGCTTCCTCCACACATTCTGAAAGTTGCCATCACCAAGATCAACTAAGCCCATCTGGTGATTAAATCCAATAGGCAAAATCTCCTCCACAGTATCTGTACACTCCTTCCTCTTCCTCTTCAGCTCTTCACTCCTCCTGGCTTTCCTGTTACCTGTACAGACAGTCATCACTTTACAATTACCCCCACTTTCATCTTCCATTATCATTTGAATAATCAGTCCTTTATCATCACTCCTGGTGACCATATGTGATCAATTTCCTGTATTGAACAAATGCAGCTCCAAACCCAAATCTGTATCTCCTCCAACAGCGTGGAGATCTCCCTCCTAAACCCAACTTTTCTGGTTGCATCTCTCTGCCTGTTTATTTAAACTCAATAGGTATAGAACAAAACCTCATTGTTTCACACATAAAAACCACTCTTTCTTTATGACTTGCTTTTTCTTTTTTGTTTGTTTGTTTAGGGGCCACACCTGGCAATGCTCAGAGCTTACTCCTGGCTCTGTACTCAGGAATCACTCCTAGTGGGCTTGGGGAACCGTATGGAATGCTAGAATCTGAATCCTGGTCAACCTAATGCAAGACAAATTCCCTATCCATTGCTTTGACCCCATCCCTTTTTTTCTTTCTGAGTATCATCAACTCAGTCCACCTATCAGGAACCCTTCTAGAAGTCTTTCTGAACTCGTGCATTCCCCTCCTCATCCTTTCCTTTCCTTTCCTTTCCTTTCCTTTCCTTTCCTTTCCTTTCCTTTCCTTTCCTTTCCTTTC
>PVKC010040319.1:0-12500 GCA_004027635.1 Crocidura indochinensis | reverse complement strand
AAAAGAGGTCCACCTATACTGACTAAAAATCTTTTAAGATTGTATTGGTGTGATTGAATAAAAACAAACATTACGATAGTGCAAGCCAGCAAGGGTCAACTCTTTCTCTCAGTGACATTCCCCTGCCCCCCTGCCTTCCATGTTGATTAGAGATGTTTTTTTCCCTTCCAACAATGCTCATATAGGACCAAGAAGAGCTGGGGTATCTGAAGGGTAAAGGGACATAGCCAGTAGCCAGATATTTGGTGATGTGATGGGGAGAAATTAAAACATAAACTAGTACTGATAGGTATTATCTTCCTTTAACCTGAGATCTCTCTGTGAGATAGGAGGGATGGTCCAGGCACAAGCCCAATTAGGAGTCACTAATAGTGGGCATGGCATGGTGCCTCTTTTTTTTTTTTTTTTTTTTTTTTTGGTTTTTGGGTCACACCCGGCAGTGCTCAGGGGTTACTCCTGGCTCCATGCTCAGAAATCGCTCCTGGCAGGCACAGGGGACCACATGGGGCACCGGGATTCGAACCGATGACCTTTTGCATGAAAGGCAAACGCCTTACCTCCATGCTATCTCCCGGGCCCCATGGTGCCTCTTTTTGTGCTTTCCTTCCCATATTTGGTGCAGTGGTATCTCTGAAGATTTCAGTCTCAAGGAGAATCTCCAGAACAATTTCTCTACAGGAACCCATGCAACAAATAAATAGCTCTACAGGGGTTTTGTCTGTCAGTTTGTGAACAGCATCACAGAGGGCATCCAACACCATTCCATGTTATAAGTGGCAGTTTTCATAACCAAAGATTCTTGCTGCCAAATCTTTGCATTGAAAATCTATAATTACAATTGTTTTTCCATTCCAAAGTTGCAGTTATAGGATAAATATGCATCTATATGCTTTTATGATCTTGTCCAACACTTTTACTTTTGCCTTCTTTTTTATATGTGCCACATCCTGCACTGCTCTGTACTTACTTCTGAAGAAGTATCAGGGAGTGTATCTGGTTAAGCTCAAGAAGCCATGTGGGATGTCATGAATGGAATACAGTCCAGCTGTAAGTAAAGCAAACACTCTACCCACTGTAATGTTATTTGCATTTCCCACATTTACCTTTATTAGAAAAATTATGTATGCTATTCCTGTACTCAACACATTAAAGTCCAATAGAAATTGCACAATACAAACCCTTGAAAACTATAATATTTGCTTGTCTTATTGATGAAATTAGGAGATAAATAAGTAATTAACAAGGCTCATTGAGTTCTCTTTAGGGAGAAGAAATTATCTAAAAGTCAGGAAAATATCACACTGGACATACTTTGAATATTAATATGTGATCACTTAAAGTCCCAGTCATGGATATCTGGGATAGCTATATCATTTTAACTTGCAATTTTTCATCAAGAAGAAACTTAGAAAGATTAGTGGTCTCCATTGAATGATGGATTAAACATATTCCATTTATGTCTTTCCCTTTTGTTACTGAATCCAAGTTCACCACTTGAAAGCCAATATCCAGGGTAAGGAGTAGATAAGAGATAAATAAGTTTATTGAAGGGTTTATAATATGCAATTGGGTTGGAGTTAGAATTTTACATTGGGTCATCATGGAAAATGGAGTAAAATAAATTTAACTTTATGGTCAGAGTATGAAGTAATTCTACCACTCCAGGCTGCTCTGTCTGTAGTCTGTAGTTAATAGAAACTTGAGTACAGCGATTTTGTCCCTTGTGACATAGTCAGGCAGTCATCTTTTTCCATAATAAAATTGAAGTATCCATAGAGTAGGCTTTATTTTTCAAGGGAGAAAATATTTCCAAGTCATTTACAATCAATTTCTCCAAGAGAAAACGGTGTTCTTGGTCATGATATACATGTGCATTTTGAGAAATTTGGTTTTTTCTCCCTATGACCCACCTGCTCTTTCTCCCCATCCTCATCCATTTAATTGGACCTTCTTAAACATATAGCAAACAGAGAGAGAGAGAGAGAGAGAGAGAGAGAGGAAGAAAAAAAGAGAGAGGGGAGTTAGAAAAAATAGGAGAAACTTTAAAGCTTCTTTGAGCTCTTTTCTGGACAAACTGGAAATTTCAGTTATATAATTAGAGTTAAGATTAGATCTGCTGACACAATTCAGGATATAACATAGCATCCCTGTTATTCTGGACATACAATGTAGCAAAAGATATATTACTATAGTAATAATTGGAGAAGCCTGTTTATCTTCTAGCAAGGAACAATAGAAGTATCACAACAGAAACGCATATGTATGTGGGGCAAAATTACAGACCTCTAATGCAGGGAACTATTCAGACTTTGAAAAATAGACCTATTACCATTAATGAGGTGTAAAATCCACTAAATCACTATTTGACTTCTGAAAATGGAAGTGTTAACTTCTCAAGCAGTGCTTCAGAAGTATTCTAATATATAGAAGGAAAATCAACATAAACGGTTTGCCTAAGAATTCCTATATTCATTAAAATTTGTATATCATTATATTTTATAAAACATATACCAAGACAACATAGATGTCAGATATGATGAGCTAATGAAAGAATAAAAATGCTCAAATGTTGTAAGTAGTTTAAGTTTTTCATATGGAAGAATATAAATAATGTAGACTTCTACTCTACTAATTTTGAGATAATTTTGAAGACAGATGATGGAAGGAAATTTGTTCAGGGGGAAATTTTTAATTAGTGAATTAAAACAATATGAAAAGTGAATATTAGGATATTATGTTATGATATCCATGTGTATTATATTTACATATACAGCAAAGAAAAAAATTGCTCCATTGATTCAAAAGAGATATTGCAGGTAATGCATCAATTTTTTAAAAGTATTTGAACAAAAATAATCACACACAGGTTATAAAACTAAACTAAGCTCTAGAGCAGTGGTCCACAAACTACGACCGTGGGCCACATACTGTATTTGTTCCCATTTTGTTTCTTCACTTCAAAATAAGATATATGCTGGGTGCATAGGAATTTGTTCGTAGTTTTTGTTTTTACTATAGTCCGGCCTCCAACGATCTGAGGGACAGTGAACTGGCCCCCTGTTTAAATGTTTGAGGACCCCAGCTCTAGAGGATAGAGTAATAAAATACTTAGAAATAAAATCTAGAGCTGAAACATAATACATAAATAGGAAAATATTAGAACAAACATTGTCTGGAAAGTCTGTTATTTGTGTTTACGGAATGACTTACTGGTTTAAATAAAGCTTGGAACCAAAACGTGGTATAAATCATCTCCCACTCTCTAGAGATAAATCTTCTCAAGGAAAGGCCATGGAAGCTAGTTGGAGACCTGGATAGGGTATAGGGCTAAAATCACTTTAGAGTGATGACAAAGTCTAAAATAAAAAATATAAAGCATAAGAAAAACAGTTCAAAATATGGTTTTATTCATTAGAATGGCTATATGAGTTAATATTCTTTACTTTTAATATTAAGTATTGCTATAGAATATACACAACTCCCTAACAGACAATTTGATATAGGCAACTAACAGCAGCCATTCCTTATCTGTGCCTGCTCACTGTACAACTGTGTAGATCAGGGGTCCTCAAACTTTTTAAACAGGGGCCCAGTTCACTGTCCCTCAGACCATTGGAGGGCCAGACTATAGTAAAAACAAAAATTACGAACAAATTCCTATGCACACTGCATACATCTTATTTTGATGTGAAGAAACAAAACGGAAACAAATACAATATGTGGCCCGTGGGCCGTAGTTTGAGAACCACTGGTGTAGATGATTCATGGGTGAGGTACTGACTAGAAATAAGAAGGAACTATGAATGATATCATTTGCTAGGGCATCTACCTCTACTTTACTTGAAAAATTACTTTTTTTGTAAAATAACCTAAATTTTTCTGCCTATCCTTTAGTACTCTCATTAATGTATGGCTATGGTAAAATAAAATAAAATAAAATAAAATAAAAACTTATAAATAAAAATAAAATAAAATATTCAATGGTCATTAAGTACAATATTTTAATCACTTTTTTAAATTTATAAGCAACCAGCAAAGCTTTTGAAAAATAGAGGTAAAAACAGAACAAAGTAATATAAGTGTTTAATTTTCCCTATGAAAAGTCTTATACAAAATAGAACATAAATTAAATTTGGATAATCACATAAAATATCTTTCTGTGAAAAGAAATATGTATATGTATGGTACGCATATATTTGTGCATTATACATTATATATATATATATATATATATATATATATATATATATATATATATATATACCTTAACAGTTTTAGGCCAGTGGATTTAATCTGTGACCCATGAGGTTCTTTCTATCCTCAGCTCTATTAATGAATTTGAAATGTCAAACTAATATTAATGATTATAATAATGATAGTAATAATAAACAAATAGAAAGCAAACAATTCATGTTCCCACATTCATTCTCCTATTATTATACAATGGATATTTCAGGAGATAGTGTGTGAAATCATTATTATTCTGAGATTAATAATGAATTCTGAGGATTAATTAATTAATTAAATAATAAAAGTTCCTCTTTTTTAAGCCAGATATTGAAGATATGTGAAGGTGATTAAACCACTGACATTCATCCTAAATGTATTTGACATTATAATAAATTTCTTGAAATATTAATATATTTTAAGCTTTATGTATTTATTGATTCATTGATTTATTGATTAGTGTCTGGGCACACAGTGGCACTTGGGGATTATTCCTGGCTCTGCACTCAGAAAACACCACCAGCAGGCTGGGGGACAATATGGGGTGCCAGAAATCGAACTGGGTCCCTCTGGAGTCAGCTGTATGTAAGGTAAATGTCCTACCACTGTTCTCTCTCTCTGGCCCAACTATTTATATTCAATTACATTAACTTTCCTATTCATACATTATAAATATATACACCTATATTTAATATATCATTTTTATTTTTAATAAGCTAGAGGTATTAAGATGGAGTAATTTGATCACTTTTGATCCCAGGATATAGTAAGGAGAAGGACAGAGAAGACATCAAGACAGCAATAACAAGCAATGGGAGATAAAGTCAGATAAGGGTTAAGGGAATTAGATGTATCAGAGGTGCAGAGGAGTAGCACAGTCATACAGCAGATATCAACAATATTGAAAGCAGGAGATTCAAATCCCTATAATCCAACATAAAGAAACCTGCCAAGGATGCAGGCTATGGATGGAGCATTGGTAGAGGAAAGTCATTCTGGTGGTGGGATTGGTCCTGAAACATAATATGCCTAGAACTTAAGTCTGAGTAAGTTTATAAATCATAGTGTCTAAATAAACCATAAATATAAAAAATGACAACAATAAAGTATAATAGAGAGGTGTCAGTAAGCGCTGCCTAGACCACAATAAATTAATGAATATATAAGTTGTGGCCTTCTGAGTCATCATAATTTTCAAATAATGATAAAAATCTTCATCCATATCAAATTAGCATTACCAAGGAGTGGCAGAGAATGGTGGTTGGAAAACAGGTGGGCTACAGAAATGTGATAATGGTGAAGTTTATTGGATATTTTAGTGTCCGTTATTACAGTAGCTGTGTACCTTAAAGTTATAAGCATTAATAACCATATTTCCCAAATATAATACCATTTTAATTATAAACCTTAAATGATACACAAGACTGAAGGAAAAAAAAAGAAAAAGAATTGCTACTATAGGGTTGCACCCCCAGCTTTATATCTCTAGCCCACACCCCTGCTGAGCAAAGGGAATGTGATTTTAGTCTTGCTTCTCCTGCCACCAACCTCACTCAGAAAAAGAATGTGCTCTGATAAAACTTAACCATAAGGGAAAAGCACAAGTTGTATATCTAGTCCTGACATTTTTACAAAAACAAGATGTTAGCCAACTGCTTAGAAAAACAGGATTTGGTTATTTTTTCCTTTTGCTATGTTTTTCTTCTTGTTCCCTATTTTCTTTTAAATTGATACTTATAACCTCTAGACAGATTCTTCCTAGTATTTTTTTCTTTTCTCTTTTTTTTTTAAATAAAACCACATAACATGAACCATCTTGTTCCACCTCACAAGTAGAGGGGAAAATAATGGAGGGTACCAGGACCAAACAGTCATAGGAATATTGAGAGAAATAAAAAATGATCAGACTTAAACACCAAACCCAAAATAACAACAACAGAATCTATATCCAATCTACAACAAGCTATACACAGATTAGACCAATTAAACTAGCAGTCTGAGGGGCAAAATAAGGAGATACGGCATGCATGTGGGAACAGGGGTGGAGGGAGGACAAAATTAGTCGTGGGAACGCCCTGATTCATTGTCACTATGTACATTAATATTACTAATATTACTGTGAAAGATTGGTGAAAAATAAATACATAAATACATAATAAAAAAGAAAAACAGGACATACCTAAGCTATAGAAAGTATGCTCTCCCCTTAAAAATAAAACAAGCTCAGGTGGAACTAGCTGACTCTGCTGTGTCTGCTGTGGGGTACGGCAGACGTTCTGGACCTTCTCTCTACTTGCTTTGGCTTGGGAACTTTGATCTTCTCGGGTATCCTTCCCTGAGGGCTCTTCTCTTAAGGTGACTCTTCCCCGCCCAGAGACTGTGGAACTAGCTGACTGTGTTTTGTCTCTGGAGCACGGCAGACATCTTGAGCATTCTCTTTGGTAACTTTGATCCTCTCTGGCATCCTACCTTGAGGGCTCACCACCTCATGAGGTGAGTCTTCCTCTACCAGAGGCTGTGGAACTAGCATGACCACTCAGTTTTGCTTCATGGCTGCGTACTCCACCTCACCAATAAATACCACCATAACACAGAAATATCCACAATACAAGGGTGACAATGGTGAAACAACGCAGGCCAACACTAGCATAGAGAATAAAGATGGCAATTCTGATATTCCGAAAACTGCCAACCACCTAGTTTGTCTCAAAGATACGGAGTTTAGAGAAGACATATGGACAATGTTCACAGAACTCAAAGAAAGCATAGATCAAGTTGAATGGAACACTAATAAGAATCAAAAGGATATGACGATAAAAATCAGAAAACACCAAACTGAAGTAACTGGTCTGAAAAACTCAGTATATAAATTGAAAACCTCAATGGAAAGTGTCTCCAATAGGGTAATAGCAGCTGAGGATAGAATTATATATATATATATATATATATATATAATATATATATGTATATATATATATGCTAGCCCATAAAACATATATCTTCTTAAAATCAAGAGGATAGAAATAGTGTAGACTACCTATACTAATCACAAGACACTGAAATTAGACATAAACTACAAAGGGACACACAAAAAAAACTGTAACACCTGGAAATTAAACAGCTTACTACTGAACATCCAGTGGGTCAGAGATGAAATCAAAGAGAAAATCAAAACTTTCTTGGAAGCAAATGACAATGAAGACACAAATTAGCAGAATTTATGGGACACAGCAAAAGTAGTGCTGAGAGGAAATTTTATAGCTTTGCAAGCACACATCAGGAAGGAAGAAGGGGCATACCTCAATAGCCTAATGATGTAGTTCATAAAATTAGAAAATGATCAACAAATGGAACCAAAAATAGGTAGGCAGAAGGAAATAACAAAGCTTAGAGCAGAAATCAATGAAGTGGAAATCCAGAAAACAATTTGACAGATCAATGAAAGCAAAAGTTGTTTCCTTGAAAAAATAAACAAGATTGATAAAACTCTGGCAAAACTCACAAAGAAATCAAGATAGATAAACTTGATAAACTGGATTTGAAATGAAAAGAGGTAAATCACCACATATATTGCAGAGATTCAAAAGGTAATCAGAGACTACTTTGAGAAACTCTATGCCATAAAACACGAGAACCTGGCAGAAATATACAAATTCTTGTATTCTTATAGCCTCACATGGTTAATAAGGATGAGGAAGCATATCTGAACAGCCTCATCACTATTGAGGAAATTCAAATGGTGATCAAAAATATTCCCCAAAACAAAAGCCCAGGCCAAGATCAATTTATTAATGTTGACGGCAGTTAGAGAAATAACTACATTGAGAACTATCATAACAATGTGAATAAATGAGGGAAGTAGAAAACCTGTCTCAAGTGTAGATGGGGGTGGGATGGGGAGGAGGGAGACTTGGGACATTGATGATGTTGCACTGGTGAAGGGGGGTGTTCTTTACATGACTGAAACACAACTACAATTGTATTTGTAATCTAGGTGTTTAAATAAAGATATTAATAAAAATTTAAAAAATTAAAAAGATATATTTATTCTTTGGTTGAGGAACCACATCAATTGCACTCAGAGCTTACTCCTGCTCTTAGTTATAACTCATCGTAGGCTCAGAAAACCAGCAGTACTACCAGGAATTAAACTCATGACTTGTGGCAATCTATGTAAGTAATCTACCCTTTGCACTCTACTATCACTAGCCCCTGTTTCAGGGCATTTCGTATAACAGTTGAAACTAAAACAATGATGCAAAATATATGATAATACAATATAAAATATAGAATAAGAGCAAATATATAATATAAATTAAAACAATTACATGTGAAAATAAATACATCTACTTTAAAATAGATATTCACATATCTAAGTAGCTTATTTTAAAAAATATATTATCTTTTCATTATGCACATATAATATACAATCGCACATACACATTGCATCATGGTTTTATTCAAACATGAGAGTATAGAAGTTAAAATACTTGCTTTGAAGCAACCCAGCCTGGTTCCGTTCACAGCACCAGGAGTGATTTTTCTTGAGCACTGAAAGGAATGATTCTTGGTCATTCGGACAGAAATGCCTTAATCACTTCCAGGTGAGACCCAACCCCAAAAAATTTAAAAGGAAAATGTTTATTTTGTTCTGAATACTTCTGAGGAATTTTACACAATAAAAAATGTTACTAGCCATAGTTTTGAATCAATATTTGTTTTGATTTTAATTTCCTTTAAGGCTAACCTACCATTTGCTTCCAATTTAGTATATATAGACATAATACTTTAGCTATTATATATTTTAAAAGTATGTCTTCCATTTATAAACTAGTTTAAAATGTTATTGGAGCTGAAACATCAAACATAGAAAGCTATATTTCATTTTCTCATAATTGTATCTTCATAGTTGCTCATAAAGACAGTGTAAATGAGTTTTTCTGCATTTAATGTGATAATATAAGCTTATCATAAAGTAACAAGCAACAGCTAATGACTTGTTTTACTTTAAATGTTAGTCTTCTTTGTTACTAGGCATATGCTCCAGTTTTTAATTATCTCCCTGTTCTATGACTTTGGTTTGGAGGAAATTATTTCCTTTAACTATAGAAAGTAAGCAAACCAAGTTTATAAAATTTTGTTACTGACATTGCCATCTAAAATTGAGATTATTTATTAGCAAATAACGTATCAGATTTCTAAAATTAGTTTTAAAGAATTTAGGAATATTTTAAAATGTGCTTTAAATTGACATGGTAATAAGAGCTACATGCAAGTGAGATTAATTGTGGTAATTGGCATAATAAGGAGTAATGCCCAAATCCTGTTCAAAATAAGCTAATTTACCCAATGTCCTGAGGGGAGATTGATGCACAGGGGAGTGGGACAACCTAAATGACACTTTATTATTTCATTCAGCTAGTCCAAAATGTCATTTAGATTTTGAACAAGTTGAGCAGGAGCTGACTCAAATAACTTTAATGTTTATTCTAGTCTAGTCTCAAGAGCTCTTTGAAATAATGAGAACTGCAAACCTTGCCTTAACTATCTTTCAGGAACTTCAAAAATCGTTATGTGCCTTTGACTCTTACTAGTCATAGGACAGTAGAGTTGTACAGTTGGCTCAGATATAGAACAAGGAAAAAATGGTTAGGATGTGTGTTTATGTGTGTTTATATGCACGCACATGCTCATTCATGATGAAAGTGGTAATTTGATTCAGTATCTATATTCCATCGTTTATCTTACTCATGATAGTAGATATAGAAAATCAAATTTTCCCAACTGACAGGAAAGAAAGGGCTAAACAAAATCACACCTCTTTCAATTTTTGGACAGAAATTCAGGATGGTTTCCTCATTTAATCTTATAAACAACTGTAAAATCAGATTTTAGTGCTTTTTTTTTTTTTTTTGGCTTTGCTGCCTTTAAACTTCCATTAGTAAGTACAGGCATAGTGGATTTCCTAGAACCTATTTTTCATCTTCTAAATTAATTTATTGAATCATTGTGAATTACAAAGGTATTCATGATTAAAGTTTAGAGGTATAATGTTCCATCACTAATCTAATCTTTTTACTAGTGTTCACTTTCCTCCACCATGACACCTGTTTCTCTCCCACCCACCTCCCAGTCAGGCATTTTTTTATTCTTTTTCTCTCTGTTTATTTTTAGGCTCTGTGGTTTACTTTTACTGATAGGGTATAATGCATTTCACTTTAGAAACAAGTCTTCCAGAGTGACCACTTCTTTCATTGTCTTAGTTGTCTCTTCCCTGATCTCATCACAGCAGAGAGCTTCCTTACACTCTTAGAACCTTTTTCCATTAACACCTGACATATTTTAATATTTTTATTTTATTTTGTTGGTTTTGGGGTTACACCTGGCAGCGCTCAGGGGTCACTCCTGGCTCTAAGCTCAGAAATCGCTCCTGGCAGGCTCGGTGAACCATATGGGATGCCGGGATTCAAACCATCGTTCTTCTGCATGCTAGGCAAATGCCTTACCTCCAGGCTATCTCTCCGACCCCAACACCTGGCATTTTAAAGCAGTTCTGTGAAGAAGCATGTGGATGGGACCACGTCTCAGGATATTATGGACCTAGTCTCAGGACTTCTTGCTTGTCATGTATTTATTGGGAAGCTTTTGGGGCACCTGCCACAATCTGGATGCCCTAAATCAGTCCTATTGCGTAGGGTGCGACTTAGCCATGGGACAATAAATTCTTCCTTTCTAAGAGTCTGGATCCAAAGGAATTTGATTATCTATAAGGGAAAGAGGATTCAATCTTCTTGATTATAGCTACAAATATATCTATGGTTATGTGATAATCACTATTCAGTGCTCTAGTAATCTTAGTGCTCTAGTAATAAACACTCATTGCTCCAACTATTCTATTTGTTTTATAGTTGTTGATTTTTTTTAATATTTTTATTTGATTTAGTCTGGTTTATGAATCATCCCCACTGCTGCTCTGGTGGCTCTGTACTCAGGGATCACAACTGTCAGGCCCAAAGGACCTTATGGGTTCGCTTGAATCTGTATTGAATATGTATGGAAGACCAGCAGTATTCCCACTGTATTATCTCTCCAGTACTTTCAAAAGACACTGTCTACTCTCCAAAGTCAGGCATCCTGGGAAAATCAGGGCTCCCCCTGGAACCCTGACTGTACCTCTAATTTGCTTGCTCTCAACTACTATCTCTTGCAGATGCAGCACAACCTTCTTCTTATATCGCTTTCTTGATTCATATAGGGTCCATCTCCCTTCATCTATCTTACTCCCGCCCCAACATCCTTGCACCATGGCCCTGCATCAGCTCACAGTTCTTCACTAACTACAATTCTCCAGTGGCAACTTCTCTGCCCTCCCATAGGTGACATTGCAGCAGGCAGTCATTTTTATAAGTTTGATACTGGCATCTCTTTAGCAGTTCTCACTAAAGAACCCCGAATCTGTACCTTAAAGAATTAGAGCACTTTCTTACAGGAAAGGAAATCAAACCTTTTCAATGCAAGGGCATCATGCCCGTAATACCTGCAATTCAATGCATACAAGTATCCAAGGTCTCTATGTCATTCTCCCATTCCCACAGTCAAGGACATATTGTTATCTGGGTCTAGCAGACATGCATGGGGCATCAAATACAGAGATATTCAATGATTTACTCCCATCTTGAGTGCTCTCAAAATATGACACCAAACATGATACCTCTTTCAAGGCAAATGTTCAACTGTTCATGTGGAGAAAACCTGAATTTTCACCATAAAGCTAACAGAGGCTATTTATGAGTCAGAGTTGAATCTGACCACCACAGTAAGGGGAAATGGAGGCAGTTTTTAACCCTTCTTATTGCACTTCTATGACCACATCACAGTAGTTGAATTAGAGACTCTGGACATCTGATTACTCCCTGATAGTGCCTTGCATAATTTCCAAATTATTTAGAACTAACAATTTCCACACAAGACCACTTGGTACACAGTACTACAAATAATCTATATTTTTCCTTTAAAAAATATCTTTATTTAAGCACCATGATTATAAACAGCTTTGTGTTGGGTTTCAGTCATAAACAGAACACCCCCTTTCACCAGTGCCATATTCCCACCACTAATGCCTCCATCTTTCTCCTCCCTCACTACCAGTTGTTAGTGCAGTTATTTCTCTAATTACACTTACATCTTTTCATAGTAAGCTTCATATCATGGCCAGTCCTTTCAGCCCTCATCTCTATTATCTCTGGATATTATTGACATACTGTTTTTTCTTT
>PVKC010040318.1:0-12367 GCA_004027635.1 Crocidura indochinensis | reverse complement strand
CTAAGAAATACGTATTGCAATCTGGGGACTTGAGGGACAAAGTAATTGTACATGAGTTCTGTTTTATTTTTCTTAATATTCTTTGGTTGAAAATTCATTGTTAAGATATCAGCAATGGGACTTATGGGAGTTCTGTTTATGGGTGATAATCTTTCCATTGTAACTTTATTTGTCCTCTTTCTTTGCATCTTTGTTCTCATAATTAAAAATAAAAAAAAATAAAAAAAAACTCACTTTATCAAATTAGAAACTAGGCGTCTGTGCTATAGAAAGCAGATTTATGGGTCCATAGAGAATTTGAGTGAATTGTGTCATCTTAGTTTATCTTTGTCATTATGTTCTAAAACATTCAATCAATAGCACCATTCTCATCAACCACTTGGACTGAAGCACATGACCCAGAATGCATAATTTCTACATTGTTCCTCATAATCTTATTTCTCAAAACATTTATTCGCATCCACTGTCTCTATTTACCAAAATTTGATTCAAACTTTAAACTACTCTTCTGCTATTTGATATTTTCATTAAGCTTCTCCCTGACATAGTAACAAAAACATTCAGAACTGGACTTATCTATCCCAATTATTCACCTCAGACTTTATTCCCACTTAACCACCTTCCGATCTCCTCTCTCAGTGTATCAGGCCACTCTGTGTCATTTGGATCAACCCTGAATCCTGGATGCTATATTTTACCTCTCATTTTCTCCTCTACAAAGTCTAACTCACAGGCTAATCTTTTCCATTCTAACTCATTTCAAATGTGGCTATTTTCTCATTGCTATATCCTCATATTTGCCAAATTTATCACCTGTTGGTGAGTACAGGGCTCTAGAACTACCATTTTTATGTGTTTTGCCAGTCTTGTCTTTTCAATCCACCATATTAGCAGGGAAGATGGCTTAGTGAGAGCACTTACCTTGCATGGTGAGCACTGGAGGTTGGAGAAAACGAAAAAATGAAAAAGAGAAAGAGGTGAAAAAGAGAGGTATAGGAAAATGGGGAAAAAAGAAGGAAGGAAGAAATAAATAAATTTAAGAAAAAGAGAGGGCTAGGAAGGATGGAAGAGAAACATGAGAAAAGAAAGAAACAGAAGGAAAGAGAGAAGGAAAAGAAAGAAGAAAAAGAAAGGAAGAAAATAAAGAAATTTAAGAGAAACAAGAGGGATAGGAAGGATGGAAAGTGAGAAAGGCAGAAAAAAGAAAGATGGAAGAGCAAAATGAAAAGATACAAAGGTAAGATTTTTCTAGAATATAGTTGGTTCTAAAAATCTAAAAGCAATGCATATATGAGCAACTGAAATCAAAGTACATTAAAAATAAAAACTTGTCTTTATTGAATTAAGCTAAAATAGTATCAAATAATATGAGAATTTTTTTTATTTGCTGCTTTAGAGTTTGTGGAAAAAGAGCTGAAATCACAATCAAATATGCCTCTATATTATTTGAAGGATATACCTGAGGTAGGTTTAATTTGTATACTTAAAATACTAATATTTAATAAATCCCTAATATTTAATAAATGCACCGCACCTACAAATCACAAATTCAAGGATTTTAGTATTCAAAGGCATAACATTTTAAATGATTTCAACCCTGAAATTATATAAACCTTTATGCATGAGGATAAATATATATGCTATTATTATTTTTTTTGTTTTGTTTTGTTTTGGGGCCACACCCAGTGATGCTCAGGGGTTACTCCTGGCTATGCACTCAGAAGTCGCTCCTGGCTTGGTGACTGCTGTCCATCCTAGGCTAGTGCAGGCAAGGCAAGCACCTTACCTTCAGTGCCACCATGGCCCCTATATGCTATTATTGAACAGCTACATCTATAGAAACTATGCATTGAATATGAGAAAGACTAGCAGTTATCTTAGAATTTGTCAACAGAAAATCACTTTTAAACATATCTGCATTAAATTTAAATCACAGTTAATATTTAATTAGTTAGCAAATAATTAGCCCAGTTACTTAAGTTTGTGTGGCTAATCTAATTTAAGCATTTAAACTAAATGCCTTGCTTTTATTTATAATTTGAAATTCATGGGGGACAGAACTATAGTATATAATGCATAAGTTGCTGTCTTGGATGTAGCTAACTCAGGTTCAATCTTCAGCAGCTCAATGGTCCTCTGAAGCTGCTGGGAGTAATTCCTAAGCACAAAGCCAAGCGTAATTCCTGAGCACCACCAGGTGTGGTCCCAAACCCCAAACAAACAAATAAATACAATTTGAAGGTTTAGACCAGAGAGGTAGTATAGGGATTAAGACACAAACCATAGTGTTTGTAATAGTGTCAGTTACGTGATTGACACTAGTTGAACCTTTGACAACACATTGTCCCCTAAACATTGCTTAGAGTAGCTTTGAAAGCCCCCAATATCCAGCACTACAGACTCCAGGCAACAGCAATTGTTGGTGTAGGGCCCTCACATGAACCAACTTGCCAGGTTGACTGAGAATCTAGACAGGAGCTGCTAGATCTTCAGCACTGTTTAGAAGGCCCTTCTGCAAAAGCAGTGACATTGTTTTAAGTGTGAAAATGCATATTCATTTTTTAATCTTTTAGTATATAGCCAAGATTATTTGGGGGGATATTTAAATAATATATTTTCAATAACAATGACTATATACACAGTTTTGGAACAGTATTACTGATGCATGATAAACACACAGACAATGGTTTACTGTCATAGTATAAAGCAACTGACATGTCTTGAGCATTGAACTTGTCACAGTAAATTTTACTTGGGAGATTAGAGAGAGAAAAAAATAAATTAAGGAGAACCAGCAAAGGAAAGTTATTAAATATAATCTTGTAAGGGACCAGACTGATAATACAGCAGGTATGATATTTGACTTATATGCGGCCAACCTGGGTTTGATCTCTGTTTGGTTCCCAGCATTCCATATTGCTCCCTGAGCCCATCAGATATCTTTCCTGAGTGCAAACCAGACCAATGGGCATGGCCCCAAAATGGATAATCTATTACTAACCCTGACCTAAAGTGCAGAATAAAACATGAGAACACAAGCATTAGACCATAACTAATGACATACTATAAATTTTGTTTGTTTGTTTGCTTGTTTTATTTCTGCTGAATTGTCTCATGAGGTAGCCCAGCCTTCAGGTTTGGCCTGGATCAATTTTAAGTCTGGAACTTCAGACTGGTGTCAAGACAGATCAAAGGGTTGAGCTTTGCATGCAGGAGTCTGGGGTTAAATCCCTAGTACAACATGGTTCCCTAGTACCCCTGGGAGTAAGTCCCAAGCATTTGTAGACATAATGTTTGCATGAACATAATGATTAAATTTTAATGACAAGGAAAATTAAAGTAAAAATGGTGAGGCTAGGGGCCGGGGAGATAGCATGGAGGTAAGGTGATTGCCTTTCATGCAAAAGGTCATTGGTTCGAATCCCGGTGCTCCATGTGGTCCCCCGTGCCTGCCAGGAGCAATTTCTGAGCATGGAGCCAGGAGTAACCCCTGAGCACTGCCGGGTGTGACCCAAAAACCAAAAAAAAAAAAAAAATGGTGAGGCTAGGCAAAATTTAAAATGTCTCTAGATATGTTAATTCATATTTAATGAGTTAAAAACATCCATTTTATGAGGACTGTTTTCTTGAGGATTAAATACACATATTTGAAAGTAAAGAATGAGCAAGCTGTCCTAATGACACATTCCAGATGCAAATTATCAAGTAGACTTTTTAATGAACATACACATAGAATAAATGAATCATTAAGTTTTTCATTTCCCTCATATGCAGGCGGAATATGCTAGGCCCCAGATCGCGGTGCCTTCAAGTTATAAGATGTGGAAAAGAACATTCAGCACGACAGTTCTTTCTCCTGTACCCAGCAATCTGTGTGATGTTTGCAAAAAGGAAAAAAGACTTTATTTACTTCCATGTAGGCATATTATGTGGTTATTTTAGAATAACTGAACATTAACTGTAGTTAACACTGATATAAGTACCATGGAGTCTTTGACCAAGGACTGCTAATATCTAATAGCATTACCTTTGTTTTCCTTGTTACTTTTCCTAACTAGTCATATCCATAGGCTTGCTTTTTGTAGTTTTGTTTTTGGGTGACACTCAGAAGTTACTCCTGTCTATGGTCTCAGAAATTGCTCCTGGCCTGGGGGACCATATGGGATGCTGGGGGATCAAACCATGGTTCTAGGTCAGCCACGTGCAAGGCAAATGCCCTAATGCTTTTACATGAAGCGAGGCCCCTCTTGTTCTCTCGGCCACTTCTTCTCCAGTGATTCTAGTTTCCTTGAACACTGGAACTAGAGTAATAGTACAGCTTTCAGTGCATGCCTTGCTTAACTAATTCATCCAATTCTGGATTAATCTTAGTCCAAATGGTCCACCAGCACCACAGAGTGCCACATTGGAAGCTTCTAAGCACCACTGAGTGTGATGATAGAGGCCCCTAAGCACTGCTGGGGTACCCAGGTGAATACTAGTATCACAGAGTGAAAGTAGCATCCTCAGAGTCTAGACTAGAATGATCAACCCTGGGCTTCTTGAGCACCTCTTGGGAGTCCCTCATCCCCCACAAAATAGTTTTGACTGAGTCGCTGCTGCAGATCCAACACTATAAAAAGTATTTCCCATATCAAAAAATATTTCATGTATTTGTATCTTTTATGAAAATATTTTATATATTTGTGAAAATGTTTTATCGTTTCAGCTCAACCTGAAAAAATAGCAGGTGAAACGCCTGATTTGAATGATGGTTCAGAAGATTCCTTAAGCGAAAGGTATATTACTCTTAAATTTGTAATAATTCATCCTGTTCAGGGGCCAGAGAGATAGTCCAGTAAGCAGGGCAATTGCTTTGCTTACAGCCAATCTGGGTTCAATTCCAATTTGGTCCCCTGAGCCACCAGGAATTATCCCTGAAGATTGAACTAGAAGTAATCTCTGAATACCAGTGGATGTGGCCTCCAAATAAACAAAATTTTCATCCTATTCAATAATTTTTCTCATGTAAAGACTTCTGTCATCTGTGTTCCATTAAGTAAGTCTAATTGGGTTTATGAGTCTTTAGACCCATTCTCCTACTAGACTGATCCAAACTGCTCAGCAGGTCAACGGTCAACATGATGCTAAGCTTTGACTCCACCCTCCCTCTACTGCAAGTGCAAGGCCAGATGGAGAAATAGACAAAGAAAAAGGGAAACAGAACCTAATGATTTTGTGCAGGAGAGGTGCACATTCCATTCTCATATGACACATATGTGAAATGCAACTGCGTCATTTTTCTGTAAAGTTTGTTTATTTTTTTTGGCCACACCCAATGACACTTAGGGGTTATTTCTAGTTCTGCACTCAGAAATCACTCCTGGCAGGCTCAGGGAACCAAATGGGATACAGAGGATTGAACCCAGATAGGCAGCGTACAAGGCAAATGCCTTACTACTATGCTATCACTCTAGCCCCAATTTTACTGTAAAGTTTTGACTTTTATAATGAGATTCACAATCTCTGCATGAAAAAATTGTGTAACTCCAGTGGACATTCCACTTGGCTTGGATCAGCCAGACACAGCTGCTGTAGTTTTAACCCCACACTGCGGGTACAGTCTGAGATGATGGTTAGAAGTGAGGGGCTCAATGGAAGATGTGAGGCAAAGGTTCTTAGTCAATGACCTCAAACTCATTCCTGGATGCTCTATACTTCTGGTAATGTGGCTCAGAACTAATTTATAATTTATTATCTCTGAATATGGATGGGGTCCACATTGGACCTTTGTAGTATGGCTCACACCACATTGAGTCCTTGCTATGTCCTTCTCTCAAACCTGTCCCACCTCCCCATTGCCAAGTCTTTACTAAGAGGTATCAAACCCTAATTTGGGAAGTCTAAACTCAGAGTCCCAGCCAAGTCTGGACAGAGAGCTCTGTTATAAAAACCTCTCCCCTCTCTGCTGACCACATCACTTCATCCTCCTCACCAAGCTGGACAATTTATATTGACAAGAAGCTACCCTGCAAAGCATATATTTCCCAGAGTCTCAGCAAAGAATACAGCAAATATCTTTCATCTTTAATGATTCCACAACCGATATATTCCACATACTCTACATTTAGACAAGAAAATATTGATAGGGGCCAGAGCGATTGCACAACAGGGAGCAATTGTATGCAGCTAACCCAGATTCAATCCTCATCATCCTATATGGTTCTCCGATCCTGCCAGGAGCGATTTCTGAACTTAGAGCCAAGAGGAACCCCTGAGCACCACCAAGTGTGGCCCCCAAACCAAAACCAACCAAACAAAAAAGAGTATATAGACATGCATGCATAAATAAAATACGAGAATAATATATATATTATTTACTATACAATATAATATATAATATTATAATATATTATAATGTATTATATAGGACATATATATTATTGCTCCTCTCCAGTCAAAAACCAAAGAGGCACTCACATTTACTGTCTCTCTTTCACCCCTGCCTTTTCTACTTCCTTCACCATACTTCCCCAAACCAAGTAGGAAACAATGAATTTTTTTTTGCCAGGTTGAAAGGTTATGTCAGAGAGTTTTCAGGGTGACCATAGCAGCAACTTTGAGGGATGAGAAAGCAGAAGGGAAGAGCCCTACAGACATTCCTACTGAATTCATATTCACTTTTCAGGAGTACAGTTCTTCCCCAGATGGTCGATCTCAGTACCAAGGAAAATGAATCTATTCCAAATGATCAAATATGTAGATGTGCAGCAAGAGAGAAAACCCCGCTGGCTTTGAGCATGGAAAATGAGTTGCAAAAGCTTGATTGCAAGATAATCTCCGTGGGTTTAGCCAAGTCAGAAAGCGTTGTGGTAAGAGCATCCGTAATGTCTTAGCATTGTCTTATCATTTCCTGCAGGGCTCTTGTAGTCATGGGACAGAAGCCTTGATACTCCCAACTTCTAGGTCTCACATTTTGATTTTTTTTCTTTTTTTGGTTTTTGGGCCACACCCGGTGATGCTCAGGGGTTACTCCTGGCTATTCGCTCAGAAGTCGCTCCTGGCAGGCACGGGGGACCATATGGGGAACCGGGGGATCAAACTGCGGTCCGTCCTAGGTTAGCACAAGGCAAGGCAGGCAGGCACCTTACCTCCAGCACCACCGCCCGGCCCCTCACATTTTGATTTTTAAAGCTCTTTCTGAAGTGTCACCTAGAAACAAGGAATTCATAAATCACAGATCAAATTATTGTGTTTTTTCCTCCAAAACAAAAGTTGGTCAAATTTTCTTGGCTAAAATATATATATATCTATTGGGGCCGGGCGGTGGCGCTGGAGGTAAGGTGTCTGCCTTGCCTGCGCTAGCCTAAGACAGACCGCGGTTCGAACCCCCGGTTTCCCATTTGGTCCCCCAAGTCAGGAGCGACTTCTGAGCGCATAGCCAGGAGTAACCCCTGAGCGTCACCGGATATGGCCCAAAAACAAACAAACAAACAAACAAATATATACATATATTATATAACTATTTAAATTATAAAATGTATAAATATAAATATTTATAACTATATTTATATTTCATATGTTCTTTATATAGTATATATACATGTAAAGTAAAAGATGGTATTTGGTGGGAGCAGGAGCAATAGTATAGCAGATCAGGTGCTTGTCTTGCATGTGGACAACTTTGGTTTTATCCTTAGTACTCCCATATTGTCCCTTGAGCCCACCAGGAGTGATCTCTGAACATAGAGCCAGGAGAAAGTTTAAAGCACCACCAGATACGGACCTGCCCCACCTCAAATCCAAATCGTAAACAGAAACATTGTATTTGAGTGTGCTTAGGGCTTAGTCCTGGCTCTGTGTCAGGGATCACTCCTAGGAGTACTCAGGAAACCAGGATCAAACCAGGGATCAAACCAGGAATGGCACATACACACGCAAGGCAAGAGCTCTACCTACCGAACTACTCCTTCAACCTCAAATGGTATTTAAATTGATTTTTCATATGAGGCAACATAACTAACACTACACCTTCCACCAGAATGTCTGCTTCCCTCCATCCCTTTCTCAGCCCTGCTATTTCCCTACTAGCCCCTGGGCTCCTGCTATGGTAAATTCATTTTTACAGACCAGCTTGCATTTGCCCATTTATTATTCCTGTACTGTTTCTTTCAACACCACATATGAGTGAGATTATTTTAAACAGTTATTGGGTTGTGTTTTCCTAATCATCCATCTTAGTTATTAGAATGAGAAAATAGGTTGACTCAAAGTTATTTGGTAGCTCATGGTTTTATAGAGACCCTGAAAATATTCTAGCTTGAAAGTCAACTTAGCTGGAATTCCTTATCTGCCTGGCTAGCAGAGACCCAGGCTATAGTTACAGATGATCACTAATACATATGCCACCACTGCCCATCAAAAACAACATATATTCTGAGCCAGCGAGATAATACAAGGTGTGATTGAGGCACTTCCCTCATATGTGGCAGACCCCAATTTGGTTCTCTGAGCTCTGTATAGTCTTGCAAGCACTACTAGGAATATTTCCTGAGCACAGAGCCAGGAGTAAGCCCTGAGCATTGTTGAATATGGCTCCAAAATCAATAATATACTTTTCAGTGCCAGAAAAAAAAAAACAGTTCTGTTATCTTCATTTTTTATTTCATCAGTGGTCTTTTTAAAAGAAAAGCATTAATCATTGACTTAAAATATGAAACTTCATTTCTTTTTTTATCAGATGTCTTTTAAAAGAACATTAATATTGACTTAGAATATGAAACTAAGCGCTGATGGTATTCACAATTGACCAACTTCATTGAAATTCATCTTTTTGCCTTTTAATAGAAAGATGAGGAGCTTAGTGGATGACTCAGAGACACAGATGTCGATGCTCTCTGATAAGAAATTCTGTGTTTAAATCAACAAGTTACTGAGATCATTTTAGTTCAGAAGTATTTCTTGAGAGCACTTATGTGGTGTTGTAGTAACTGCTGGGAATAACAATCAATACAGACATGAATTGGAAAGGTTTTAAAAGGCTGGAGCACATGCTTTACGTGATCCAGGTTCAATCCCTGACACATTTTGTTCCCTGAGCAGCATATTGGGGGGGGGGGGGCACAAGAATGCCCCCAGTCCTGAGCCACACATAACCTCCATATAAGACTAGGTGATGCTCTAAAACTTAAAAAATAAATAAAGATAATTAGGTAATTCTTTGACATCTTTACTGAGTTGTATAGCATTTGTCATTGCAGTCAATAACCAGTGATATATGGTATGATTTTTGGTTCCATCCATTTTTAGTACTTATCTTATCTTTGAATAGGGACACCTAAGAGATGTCAGAACAATAGTTGTTTTCCCAGTAATGATAGCTTCGCCATTTCATAGATAGATGTAATTCTCTATATCCCACTTTTTTCAAAGAGGATTTTACAAAGCCAAAAAGTTCTGATCTGGGGCCCGGGAGATAGCATGGAGGTAAGGCGTTTGACTTTCATGCAAAAGGTCATCGGTTCGAATCCGGTGCCCCATATGGTCTCCTGTGCCTGCCAGGAGCAATTTCTGAGCTTGGAGCCAGGAGTAATCCCTGAGCACTGCCGGGTGTGATCCAAAAACCAAAAAAAAAAAAAAAATGTTCTGATCTAACCCCTAAAATCTCAATAGACTATTAACAGAAGAGAAAGTGTGGTATATGAATATATCTTTTTTTGTGTGTGCTTGAAAACCATGATTATTCTTGGTAAAAGTTCTGTGCAGCTATTTTTGTTATAATATTTAACATTTTAGTTTCATGTAAAAAAAAGACATAGAAGCGGCCAGAGTGATGGTCCAGGGGTAGCTAATTTGCTTTGCACAAGGCTGACCGAAGTTTAATCCCTGGCATCCCATATGGTCCCCTGAGCCTACCAGCAGTAATTCCTGAGTGCAAAGCCAGGAATAACCCCTGAGCAAATCTGAGTGTGCCCCCCAAAACAACAAAAATACATATAACTTTATGACCTCAATAGAGTGAAGATAATCAAGTATGATTTTCTTTCATCCACAGGAGCAGCATGCATCAAAACCCATAATTTACCACGACACTGAATATGTAAAAAAATTGATTTTGACCCAAAATGGGCAACTTTTCCAACCTCTGGGAAGTAGAAATATTTACCCATGCAAAAGAGTAAATGTTGCTTTAGGAAGACATCATGAAATTTCTGAACCTTTTGTTAAGGATCAATCTGTTACTCCTATTTCCAAAAATTCTAGACCTACAGCATGGAAAAATGATAAAGACCCAGAGTCTCTGGACATGAGCAGAATGACTATAGTGGACAAACAAAGCCAGGCATCTAGTGACCAGACACCAGAAAAAGTATTTCAGGAAAAAATGCACAATTTCTCCCAAAGCCTTTTTGAATTAGCCAAAAAATATATGGGTTCCCACTATCAAACCATTCTTCCAGCAACTAGTGCTAAAACTGGCAAATTTGAAAGAATGTTTCCTGCAGAGAAACTAATAAGAATGCATAAATTCAGTGCACCACCTACTCCGTATTACTCCAAGCCAATAAAGAGAACACTGCAAGTACATTTTGTAAGTACTATAACGCCATTGGATGACTTGGTAAGCATGCCAGATGAACATCAAACTAATACCTTATAAAAATAATCTTGCTAGAAAAATAAATAAAAATAAAATAATGTTGCTTCAGTAGCATCTTTTGGAAAAGCAAGAAAAACATGACAAAGTTCCACAAGAAAATTTAATTCAAGTAGGAATGTTCTAATGGTTAATATAAGAAACAAAGGTATAGAAATGGGAGTTACAAATCAAAATAGTCTGTTCAAGGAGGAAAAACAGCATTTTTTTAAAAAATAAGAGAAAAAATTTAAGAAATACTAATCAGCAAGAGGACTAATTCATGAATTTCTATGATCTCAGAAGCAATCCTGCTGTAAATTAGATTTGGGTCAAGTATGTCATTGGTTAAACTCTAGAAATTTGCTCTTGGACATCACTTCATACCTGTAATCTTGCTCCATAGTTAAACAGCAAACAAAACAAATGAACCATTAGCCTGATGAATTTGAAATTACGTATCAGCATTTTGGATCATTGCTGGAAAATAGCATGGCATTATCAACATGTGCAATTAAAATGACTTTCCAAAATTCCCCCAAAATGTGTGAGTGAATATTAAAATATCGTCATTCTGCAATACTTTTTTCAAAATATATCTTGGATGTCTAGAAAACTGAAAAGGTCCTACCCTTAATAAGTTAGACAACTTTGATCCTAGAGTATCGAACATTTTACCTATATATTACATGACTATTTTACTTTTCCTCATTAACTTCCCATTGACTCAATCAGTAGGAAGGCAAAATTCCATTTAGAAAATGAGTTGCATTTCAAACTCTCATGCATAATTCATGTATCTATAGACTTAAAATATGAGCTGTTAGAACTTGAAGAAAAAGAGGTTTCATTAGCGGCAGTGAGTTTTGGAACGCTTCCCAGGGTGAGGCGGTTGCCTGACCTCAATGCTAAGCAGGGCCATCTCTTTGCCAGCAGTAGGTTGCCTTGTGCTCACTGTTGTTCCCCCTCAGAAGGGAGATTTTCCTGCATGACCTCAATGCTAAGCAGGGCCATCTCTTTGCCAGCAGATAGGTTCAGGCCTTGGTTCTGAAATGGACAGACAAGGAGATGAGAAGAAAGGAGAAAAGACTGTAATGAAGGACTAGAAAGAGAAAAAGACTTCCAGATTAGGTTGGGGTAGGGAGTAGAGGGAGGGTAGAGATATAGGAGGAGTTCAAGGAATCCTGGGGTTGAATTTTCTTCTGGTTACTGATTTGGAAAGAGAACCAATAATAGCAGCTCAAAATTCTAGACTCATCCTCCCTTTTTCCCATCAAACAAATATTGAGCCCCATTAACGGGGAAAGCTAAAGGGATTCCCCTAAGCCATTCCCAGTGACTGACACTTAGCCAACCTGGTTCAGTGCTAGGATAATAATACATTGTTATTATTACTATTGTTATTTTTATTAGTCAGTGCTCAACAATGTCTTAATAGGGTCTGGGAAAAGAATCAAAGGTCTGGAGAGCATGCTCTATACTTATTACCACTAGAGGAGGGTCCCCAATACTACATCATGCCCCATCACTGAACCTCAGCACTTAAGATTTAGTATCTCAGTACAACCAGACTTAGTTTCTCCAAGAGTGTTCCCCCCATTCCAGGTTGACTAAGCTGTTTAGAAAAACAAAAGAAACAAACTAAAACCAACAGAACAACAAAATAAAACACATGGGTTTTGGTTTGGTTTGGTTCACACATACCCTGCAATGCTCTGAAGTTACTCCTGGCTCTACATTCAGGAATTATTA
>PVKC010040317.1:0-12366 GCA_004027635.1 Crocidura indochinensis | reverse complement strand
GGGGGTCATATACTCCGAGAATGGGCATTTTTTTAGTGATCCATTCCTTGCCCTAACTGCACTGGTTCACTGTGGGTTTAGTTTCTTTGTTTCACCCCCCAAAACCGAAGGTAGACATTAGACTAACATAATAGAGGCCACTACACATACACACATGCACATTCAAATACAGTTGATTGATCAAAATGTTACAGCTGTATAACTGACCCATGTAGGGTGATAAATGTGAATGGGTCAATGCACTTTATAAAATATAAAGCTGGCAAGAAAGGTGATGAGGAAATTATAAGTCAGCTACTAGTGTCTCTAATTTCTAGGAATCACTGCTGGTGAGGGTAGAATTGGCTGTAAAAGCATCATAAGTTAGATTGTGCATACATCATTTTCAAACCAATCAGCTTTTCCATATCATATCAGAAAGCTTTTTTTTTATAATTTACTAAAAATTATTGTTTGTTTGTTTGTTTGTTTGTTTAGGGCCACTCAAAAAACTGTGGCGCTCAGGGATTTCTTCTGCATTCTGAAATTCACCCCTCGCAGGCTGGAGGACCATATAGGATGCCAGAGATTGAACCTGGGTCTTTCCCAGGGTGTCCATGAGCCAGATGGCTAAAATCAGGTGTTATTCCTGACTCTGTGCTTGGAAATCGCTCTTTGTGGGCTCAGGGAACCATTTGGAATACCAGAGCTCAAATCCCATTAGCTGCATGCAAGTCAAGAACCATTCCCATTGGTCCATATATCACGCCAAATTTGGGTAGGTTATATAGTGTGCAGAGTAAGCACACTACTCACTCACTATATTATTGTTCAGTTTTAAATTGGTCTATAGAAAATACTTTCACTAGAGCAAAAGGGTGGCTGCAAAAAGGAAAGGAACCGGGTTTACTCTCTAAAGAGGGTTTCATTGAGTCTTTCATGATTGTTTTTATTTTTATTTTATGTAAGACTAAAGGATATTACTGAGTTTTCTGAGGAATGGTAGGACTTTCACCCCAATATGGCTACATCTCTTTTAGTTTCTTATAATGTTCTACTTAGGAGAATTATGTAAGCTGTGCTGACATATATGTGCCACATAACATTCTAACATATTGCAATTAAAGTACAATGAGAATAATTTGGGTGAGAAAAATAGTTCGTGTGATCATCTTTGTTTTTTTTTTTGTTGTTGTTGTTTGTTTTGTTTTGTTTTGTTTCTTTTTTTGTTTGTTTTTTTGGACCACACCTGGTGACGCTCAGGGGTTACTCCTGGCTATTCGCTCAGAAGTCGCTCTGGCAGGCAAGGGGGATCATATGGGGAACCGGGGGATCGAACTGTGGTCCATCCTAGGTTAGCACAAGGCAAGGCAGGCATCTTACCTCCAGCGCCACCGCCCGGTCCCAAAGGGTTAGTCTGTTTTTGTTTGTTTGTTTGGTTTGGTTTTTGGGTCACACCCGGCATCGCTCAGGGGTTACTCCTGGCTCCACGCTCAGAAATTGCTCCTGGCAGGCTTCAGGGGACCATATGGGACGCCAACTGATGACCTTCTGCATGAAAGGCAAACACTTTTACCTCCATGCTATCTCTCCGGCCCCACGTGTGATCATCTTTGAAAACAATCCTGGACTGTAATGTCTTCTTTCCTGGGAGCCAAAATATATATTGAGATAGACTATAGGACATATGCTTATGTGAAGGTGAACAACTTGTATATGTCAGCACCCTGCTAGTTTCTTATCTCAATGACAATTTTCTAAATTCATGTTATAAATAGGATAGGATGCCATCTGCTCTGCAAGACTGAAAAATGTAATTTTATTAAGTTATACCATCAATATTTGGGGATTTAGTAGTGAAGCATAGACTTGTCCATTTTATTGTGTTTTAATGAAAAGCAAAACCTAGCATAATATGAAAAGGAAATGATTTTTTTTTTTTTGGTTTTTGGGCCACACCCAGTGACGCTCAGGGTTACTCCTGGCTATGCGCTCAGAAGTCGCTCCTGGCTTGGGGGACCATATGGGAGCTGGGGGATCAAACCGCAGTCTGTCCAAGGCTAGCGCAGGCAAGGCAGGCACCTTACCTGCAGTGCCACCGCCCGATCCCCGGAAATTAATGTTTTGATGTCTCTTCTCCCACTTACTATCACCAGCATGAAAGATAACACATTTTTCTTTCATTTGTCCTCTGAATTATTGTAAACATAAGTACAAAGAAACTTTTAATTAAATCCTTCTGTGTAACACATAAAAAGGCAAACGAAAAAAAGAGTATAGGGTTAAGCTAACCTTGCAGATAGTAGACTCAAGTTTGATCTCTAGCACCATATATAACCCTTGAATTCTAACAAGAGTGATCCTTAAGCACAGAGCTAGGAGTAAGCCCTGAACAAAGACATGCATGACCCAGTCCTGCAACCCCTGCCAATATAATTGAAATACTGCTCTCCAATAATATCTCTATCTTCTTTTCTGAAGTAACAAGCATTATAAATTAAAAATACTTCATACTTATAAATGTCTTAATTTCTTATTTTAAATGAATAATTTAATGAAAAATAATACTGTTCAGCATGTATTTGCACTTTACATAAATGCTATCAACTCAGGATTTCTGCTTTACTTTTGTCAAAATATTTCAACTTTGAATTTTGCTAAGACTGAAACTAGTAACTATTTCCTTTCCATACCAACATGAAATTTAATTACATAAATATGACATTTTATTTGTTTTTTGTAGACACAGTGTTTAAAAATTTAGATGTTATCTAATTTGTACTTATATCTTCCTCCCCCGTTCCTATGGGAAAACAAAGAGTTTTGTGGTTTATGTCTATTATGGAGGATTAAATTATTTATCATTGTAAGAGCAAATTCCTCCAACTTTTAGGGCAGGAACCAAATTACTGTTGGGGTCAGAGAGAGCAGGAGTTAAGAGAAGAGAGGAGGGAGTGATAAAATCAATAAGATTTTGAGGTAACTAGTTTGTAGGATTTGAAAAAAGTATGTTTCAGAAGAATCCTTGGTCAAATAAAAGCAGAAGCTATTTTATATTTATTGTTTCTCAAGACACACTACTAGAGCCTAAATTCCTTCTATCTTGTTATAATGCTTTATGTGACATTTCTTCAAAAGGATGCTGAATGAGGTTCTTTTTCTCAGAGTATCTGAAAGCTAAATTGGGTCAGCTTTGTAAGAATCGAAAAACTTTATTGAATTCCAAAGTGCATAAAGATGGGCAATGAGCAAATTTATCTCCTTGTTCCTTTCTTTCAGGGAATATTTATGTAGGTTGAAGGAAGAAGAATTGAAACTTTTGTCATATCTATTTCTTGAAAAATTGAGTTGAATTTTGAGAAATGAATGGTTTTCTTGAGGAAAAACACACATTTCAAGATGAGTAGGATGGCAAATGAGATAAATTTTAGGAGGAGAAGAGTTTTCTGTGCATGTCTACTTAAAACTAATCTTATATTCCTCTAGCTATTTTGAAGGAGGTAGACTTTTACATTCAAAATGTAAAAGGGTTCAATTTACCATTCAGTTTTTATTCTTACTACCAACCAGCTGTTAACATAAGTACTGTTTTTATAAAAACACTTTCTGCAGAGCAAAAGTAAAAATTGTGATTTATTTTTCTAAGCCCATTTATCAATGTCAAACAGTTATTGCCTTAATGCAAAAAGAGAGTGATACTCTCTGGGTGAGGGTGGGGGTGGGACAATGGATTGATCCTGGGAATAGTAGTAGTTTTGTTTAAAATTTGGTTAGTAAAAGTAGATTCCCAGGGTGTGCTGGGTAACTATTCTTTTCTTTTTGTTTATTTTCTGTTTTTGAAAAAAGGTGTTTGACCAAATAAATTTGAAAACGTCTGCATTCAGAAGTTTTCAGGCCAATTCCTGATGCTAGGCAGTCAGACTTTTGATAACAGGTCCAGGACCTTTCTCAGTCCTGGTAGTAAATTACATGAAAGGGAAATTAAAGTAAATGCAGCCCACATTCTCCTCATAAAGATCCAAAGAAAATAATTAATTATTGAATGTTGAGTCTGAAAGAGATTTATATCATGGGAAATCCACTGAAGTGATTGCAAAGACAATCAAATCTCACCCCCTCATTTAATAAAGCAGAACTGAAAATACTATGCCTAAATAAACAGTAATTAGCCTTTAGCTGAACATATTTGATAACACATTTGCCATTTCATTTTATCCTATATAGGTATCGTTTCTTATTTTTTGCCTTCCACATCTTGTGTTAAACTTTCCCTATAAGTTTAATATAGAGCTGCATTGAAAAGCATGTAGAGTAAGGGAAAAGATAATAAGTAACTAAAACAAATATAAAGATTTGACCAGTCAGCAGTGACCCTAAGGGTGCCCCCAAGGGCAGAGTTTATTCCCTGCCAATGGCGTACACTTCTCTTACTTGATGAACACCAGCACAACATGTAGAAAACAGCACTCTACAAGCATGACAATAGGAAAAAATTTACACAGGCCTCCAACATGCATAGAGAACAAAGATGGTAGCTCTGATGAGCCAAAAAATGCCAAGCACCTATTTAGCCTCTCAGATAAGGACTTTAGAGAAGAAATATGGAGGATCCTCATAAAATTCAAAGTAAACATGGAACGGACTGAATGAACCACAGCTAAGAATCAAGAGGATATGAAAATAGGAATGGGAAATATCCAAAATTAAATAATAGGACTGAAGAAACTTGGTTGGCAAAATAGAAATCTCACTAGAAAGCCTCTCCAACAGGATTGAATCAATGAGCTGAAAGATGAGATACAGCAGCTCCATAATACAGAAAGATTGGAAAAGAGCCTTAAAACTATCAGGAAATGGAAAAAATCCTCAAAGAATGTGAACAGATAAAAATAGAAGTCTTTGATAAACTCAACAGAAATGACATAAAAATTATTGGAGTCCCAGAGACCCAGAAAAAAAAATCCCATGAACAATCAATAGTCAAGGACATCATTGCAGAGAAACTGATTCATATTCAAAGTTTTAAGGAAGGATACATAGATTCATGGATAAAACAAATATGAAGAAGAGGAATATAAACTAAGTTTGAGAATAGACAGAAATTTGATATGTGGGTTGCATGCAGTGGTGTGTAAGGCTTAATTCTGTAATTCTTTAACACTGCTATCTTGTCCCCTTTTAACAAAAAGCCTCATAAATAACCCTTATAGATGTCCTGTGAGTGTGACCAATGATTGCCCCCACCCCAAGGGCCATTTAAAGCTATAATACTGGGTAAATAATCAAACAAGATCAAAGATAAGGTCTTTTTTAAATATAATTTTATTTTAATCATAGTGGCTTACATATCGTTGACAATAATATTTTAGGTACATATTAACATAAAATCAGGGAAATTCCCATCACCGAATTGTCCTCCCTCCACCTCCGTTCCCGTCAATAAGGTTTTTATGATAACTAACAAACCTTTAAATTATAACCAAGTTCTCCAATATATTGTGACAATTGTAATCTGTTATAGATAACTGCTTATCCGTTTGCCCATTTGTTATAGGTGGATACACTTCACTCTTTGAAAAAATTGGAAGAACTGTGGCCAGGGATGCATGAATTGGGTCTGGTCTGGGACTCAGGTTCACTCTCTGACAAATAAAAAACCTTGAAATTCTTAAACTTTTCAGGACTCTTGAGTCTCTCTCTGTGATCCCATAAAACTCTTAACTGTGTTCAGGGATTACTGCTGAATGATCCTATGCACAGAAAGGAGTTCAGGGCACAATATGCATGCAGGGAATAGAAATCTATCTCTCAAGCCCTAAGGTGTTTATGTTGGAAAATATTTACGTAACTTCATCTCTTAAAGAGTTCATGAAATAAAACATAATACAATGATCTTTTTCAGAAAACATTTGAGAAAAAATCCATTCACAATTTTAAAATAAAGCCTCAAGGAACTTTTGAGGAGACTAATAAAAACTAGATAGAATAAGAAAGTAATAAAATTGGCATACAATACGAGGTGCAAAATGAAAACTTTCACTCTGTGTAATCAATATAGATATTGTACTGTAATATTCAATTCACTTTTTAGCTGAATATGTTATGTTCTATTTCCTAATGACTTTTAAATTGTAAAGGTTAAATAAATTGATATATTCTGCTTCAAACAAAAACTGAATCAACTATGCAAAAAAATCTAATGGTCAAGTTTGAAGAAAAACGTGTATAAATCTGTATTATGCTTCATTTCCATAAGATTTTTTTGAGCAAGTTTTAAGTACTAATTTGGTTTTTAATAACATAAAGCAATAACACAGCTGCCTAAAGCCATTAACCCATTTCACCGTGTCGACATTATATTTTGTTATTTTTTTCTCCTCACCCTGTGTCAACATTTTAAAGTATAACAAAAACTTTGCAAAATATTAAACAAAGCTCTATAAAATCCACGAATTTTAAACTAGCCTCCAACTTCAAGAATTTTTGGAGTCTTCTCTAAGGTTCTGAAGAAAGGCATAGTGCTCATAAGAACAAAATAATCCATGTACAGTATTTAAAGTACAATGTATAGTATATAGTATAATGTATAGTGTTCATAAGAACAAAATAATTCAAGTATAGTGGATAGAGAGCACTTACCTTGCAAGCTGCCAGCCTGGGTTTGACTCCCTGGCACACCATTTGGTATCCAGGGCCTGTCAAGAATGATACCTGAGCACAAAGCCCTGAATAAGCACTAAGCATAGAGGGGTATGACCCAAAACAAACAAAAAAACTAGCAAAGAAATCCTTGATACTACCTAGTCATAAAATTTCCCCCCCCAGAACTATGATTTATACAGATAAACAAAGTCTTGCTCTGGCTTTTTGAATTTTTGTGCTTAATTATTATTTTAAATAGAAACGTTTTTTGACATATTCTAACAGTATACTAGTAACATTTCTTAGTGACCATATTTATTTAATACTTTATATTCATGTATATGAGTGAAATCATCCTGTTTTTTTTTTTCTTCTGTCTGACTTATTTTCCAATAATCCTCTCAGGCTCCACTCCTTTGTTACAAATGGTCATATTTTTTGTTTGTTTTCAATTTTCAATTTTTGTAGTTGAAAGTGTTCAAATGTGCATAGACACCTTTAATGGTTAAGATCCAGTTTTACTGCAGCTTGAAAACCAATCAATCAGGAGCAGTGGTGAAAGGCATTTTGTTGGCAGAAAGCAGCAGACTGGGATGTAGTAAATTGATGTCCTCTAAGCAATCATCTTCCCTGCTCAGTAAACATTCTTTTATAGAAAAAGAACATTTTTGACAGGGTATATTGCAGTCCTATGGGATGCAGTAATGAACAATAATTCCCTAGTCCTTTGGCCCCTTGAGGCACCCTCTGACTTATCTAAACCTAAATAAAATAACCTTTCGTCAAGGGGCCATGATGTTTGATGCATGTGGCTTTCAAACCCACAGGCTATCTTTACCAAATCTAATTGCCTTTCAACCTCTCCACAAAGTGTACTTGTAAACTAGTCTCTCTGGAGTTGCAGGACCAGCACCTGAGAAGTTATCTACCTAGTAAATTAGGCCCTTTCTTCCCTTGAGGCAAGGTGTCTTTACCTGAAAAAATTCTTTCTTTTGCTAATAATCTTGCTCCACCCTATTTCTGTTTATATGAACTTTCCATTTTGAAAACACCAGCTGCACTTCAGATTTATGATTTATGTTACTGATGCCATATGCAAGTTGCTAAAATAATTTTCCAATGTCAGAAGTAAATTCAGTATGATAAACATTAGTGTGAGCAAATCCCAAACAAGGATTTGCTAACTGTACTTAGCAGGCAGTGTTGTATAATTTTTTTGTCCCCCAAAGTTGTATAAATTTTTAAGGGGAAAATTTTCTACATTCTAAAGTGTAGTCTGGTATCAAACTTGTTACTCTAACGTGGGACCAATCGAGCTGTGTGATTGGGGACCCCAGAAACATAAAGACCACCACCTCGGCCATGTTCCTGCGTCTTCTCTCCTCCTCTCTGCTAAGCCAATCTACGGACCGTAACCTCTCCAGGCCCCATACCACTTTGAAACCCCTGAATTCCATACCAGCAAGGGAACTTATGTGAATTCTGTTTATGAGTGATCGTCCTCCCACTGTAACTTTACCTTGTCCTCTCTCTTTGCATCTTTGTTCTCATAATTAAAAATAAAAAATTAAAAAACAAAACAAAACAAAACAAAAAAAACTTGTTACTCTAAATCTTTCATTTCATTTCTTCATTTTAAATGACTCTTTAATATCTTCTTCAATTTTATTTCTTCTAATGATTTCCTGAATTAAGTGACCTTTGAAAGGCTGTTCTCTTAGGTCATCCTCAAGAAATGATGAAAGTTTTGATGAACTCAAGCAATCACCTAGATTTCTGTCCACCACTGTTGAAGCAGTTAAATTCCTTCTTTTTAATTTTTCTTGTGTTTCATGGGGATTATGGGTAAGGTTTCAAATTTCAGAATAAGATCAAAGTAGTGATCTTATTTTAAATACTAGTCCAATGCTATGACTACTTGATTTCTGGCTGCCTCTGTTACCTTTTGATTCTTGACTGGTGAGGGTGAAATTGGTTCTAAAACTGGTGAGGGTGAAATTGGTTCTCAAGTTCTAACCAACAGGCACTAGGGAATGGTTAGAGGAACAGCAAGAATTTATAGTTTAAGAGCAGTTTAATTGAAGTACTTGGAATTAGGAGCAGAGGAGTAAACTGAGACAAGTAGAAATACAATGAGTGAGGAATTCAGACCCAGTCTGAAAGGATTAGAAAGGAGGGGACAACAGTGTCTCAGTGGTAATCAGCTAAAAATATAAGAGTGTGTGGAGGGGGTGTCAGATGAGGGAAATTAAGCTTGGTGTGGACTAGTATCCAGATAAGGAAACTAGAGAGGTAGAAAGGAGATGTCAGCCACTCCTGACTATATTTGAATCTTTTAAAACACTGAGAACTAGCAAAGTGATTTATGAGTGCAGAAACAAGAGCAAACCCTGTGGATGGCTGGGTCCCAAAACAAAACAACTTTGATAAACTCTCACTAGGACACCCTTACTAGTTATACATATAATTATGTATAATAGGTTTCTTCCCCAATTCCAGACCTCTTGCCTGTTTTATAATTCAGTTCTTAGTATTTAAAGTAAAAATTAAAAATATAAGCAATAATTTTTTAAATTAAATAAACAACGACTAAATCTTGAATAGGGCTTGCAAATTCAACTACTATCCCCCTAGACCTCTACTCACTATGAACAAATATTTTTTCTATATAAAAAAGTTCATTGGTACCAAATTAACTTACACCTTATTTTTGTATGAGTAATCTCCTTTGGACTTTATAGGGAGGAGTGACAGTGGAAAATTTGAGAGAATTAGACAATATTGTAATAGAGTATAAAGTTTGAAATTTTATTTGAAAATGCCAGCTCACCCTCTCAGTAACAGTTTTAATAAAATTTGAAAGACCATTTAGTTTAGCCCACAATGCAAGTAAGACTAATTATACATTATGTAGTATTGAATATATTATAGGTAATGCGTGGTCAAGTCAGAAGACTTTACCAGGTATTATTATTGTTGAACTATTTGTTATGATGCATAAGTCTTCAAGTTAACAGGACTTGCTAATTAGAATAAGACACTGAAATTGAATGAAGCTGAATTAGTCTTGTAAGAATGAAATACTATTAAAGATTCCATTAGCTGGATTCTTTTATAACCATTAAATGTCCATTAGCTAAATATCTCCTATGGTTTCCTTCATTTTCTATTTTCTTAGTTCAGATTGTGTTCCCAAAGGGACAGGGGAATAATGTGCCAAAGTTGATTACTTCTAGCATACTTCTAGAGATAAGAAATGGTATGGTTCTGATTACAATCAAACCGCATGCAGATAGGAATTCTAAACACTTTCTCAAGGAGTGTTCTAGAAGTGTTAGTTATTATATGTGCTCTTGCTTCAATACTCAGAGATTTGAGTTTAAAAAAATTATTATTGTAGGTTCTCTAAAAACTTCATATGCATCTGTGAATTTACAATGCAACGGTAAGTAGCATTATTTGGAAATGACGGGGCCAGAGAGGTGGTGCTAGAGGTAAGATGTCTGCCTTGCAAGCGCTAGCCAAAGAAGGACGGCAGTTCTATCCCCCTCGGCGTCCCATATGATTCTCCCAAGTCAGTGGCAATTTCTGAGCACTTAGCCAAGAGTAACCCCTGAGCATCAAATGGGTGTGGCCCAAAAACCAAACCAAACAAACAAACAAACAAACAAAAAAGAAATGAGAATTGGTATTTGAAAAGGCCAACCATAGAATGATGCAATGCTCTATACAAATTTTAGAAGCTGGTGAGGGTATTGCTCTTCTTAGTACTGTGTATAGACAAAGTTAATACATATTCACGTATTTATCTAATTCCTTATGCATGTGTTATGTGTTTTTTATCATATATAATATAATTAAATAGTACTTCTGGTATCTATTCTTTGGTAGACCCTATATATGCTCCTTTCATTAAATGGTTGTCATCTTTTTTATAGTAAAATTTTTTCTTTTGTTTTTGTTTTTTTTGGACCACACTTGGCAGTGCTCAGGGCTTACTCTTGGCTCTGCACTCGGAAGTTGCTCCTAGTAGGCTCAGGGGGATCATATGGGATTGAACCTGGATCTGTGGCAGATCAGCAAAGGCAGAGGGCATTGATAGCACCACATTTTTTAGGACCTAGAACTATATAAAAGTAATGTTTAATATTCAGGGTATTCTAGGGCAATAGATTCTTAATATAAATGTATGTATTTTTCCATTGAGTTATATTTTATTTTGGATTCTTAGTTAACATGTGGTCTGTATTATATATCTGATTTTAATATTGTTTTTAATACAATAGAAAAAGAAAGGTCACTTCCAAAAATGGCACTAGGAAAACAGGGCAGCTACATGGAAGAAAATAAAAATTTATCACTATCACATGCCATACAATTATCACAATATAGTTGAATTTTATACCTGAAACTTTAAAATATGTATATTTATAGGTAGTTACTCTACATGTCTTCAGTGATGTTTCTCTAAATTTGACAAAAATAGCAAGGAAAAACAAACAAGTACATAAAAAATAAATAGGACTACATCAAATTAAAAGCTTCTGAACTGTGCAGAGAAAGCAAATAGTATCAATACTGGAAGGTTTTTTGAACTTTATAGGAGAAAGAAAATATATAGACATTTTATTTGTTTGACAGATCTTTGAAGTCAAGTTAGAGAAATCATACAATACAACAATGAAACAAATAGTCAAGCATTTGCTGTAAAACTAATGTCATTTTAGACTTCTCCAAAGAATGTAGATTACAGGAAAATGAGAATGGGCTTATTATCACTTAGTATTAAAAACAAAAATTAAATCTAAAATAAAATATTACATTAGGCCTGTGTAAATGGTTGTATTTCAAAAATCCTGGAAACAGTAATTATTGTCAAGGGTATTGCATTTTATTCTGATAAAAAGAAATCTATGTATGCTTTTGGTGAGAATATAAAGTGATGCCTCCTCTATAAAAAAACTATGAAGTCTCTGCAACGTATTAAAGACATGTATTTACACTAGGGGTTGGATACATATTACAGTGGTAGGATGCTTACCTTCTATTTAGGACCTGGGTTCAATCACTGAATTTCTGTGCACAGCTAGGAGTACTTATTGAGAAAGAGCTAGGAGTAACCCCTGTGAATTGTCGGGTCTGGCTCCACATCAGGAGCAAAAGTAGATCTACAATATTATATAGAAATTTTACACTAGTTTACTGTTACAGATCAAGAAACATAGTACACAATTCTAACAAACCAGTCCACTGTTGAGCAGATTTTGGGATTGAACTTCTTGGCCGAAGAAATATTTATTGAATAAGGACAAAGGGAAGGGGCTATGTGTGGGAACAAAAAAAGAGGAAAGCTATAAACAATTCCTAAGAGTAAAATGTAAGTGAATAATTAGCACTTGTTTTTAAAGGAGACCCAGAGAGTATGTGGGCTGTGTTTGATATAGGAACACCACAATAAGATTTTGTTTGCACATGGTCTCAGTTCCTGGGAATCTTGTTGTGTTCTGCCAAGTAGTCTGTGACTGCTTTGGCCAAGCCATGCCTCCAATAGGCATTCTTTGACCAAAGAATATAAGATACGATCCAGAAGACAGTATAGTGTATGAGGTTTGTGGTACTGTGCCCAGTATATAGTGTGTCCACTTTGCAATTCAGCCTGATTCCATTTTAGCCTTGCAGAAAATCTCCCTAGCAAGGCCAGCTGTCACTCATGAGCACATAGCCAGGAACAGACTTTGAGTATCA